>JABFOV010005530.1:0-11914 GCA_022817685.1 Aradophagus sp. ZL-2020
CTTGTATTATCCAGACAGAAAGTTATATATCTAAAAATTTAAATAATCCAAAATATTTTTCGAATATTTAAACGAATTAACAGAAAATTTTCAACAACACATCACTGATTTAGTTCTTCAACATTATTTTTATCTGCTTTGATATACTATGACTTTTTTTTTCTAGACGTTTCTAGTTTTTCAGTTTACATTCGTTCACTTTATTGATCGAACAAATGTGACATAATTAAACTTGTGAATCAAAAAATTCTAATTGAAGAATACTTATTTACACCTATTTTCAGTTCAGAATATTTAAAGGTGTATCATTTTCTTATTTAAAGATAAAACCACATCGCATTCAACGTACGTATACATTTTCGCAGCGGTGATTTGAGTTTATTTTTAGCGTGATTGTTGATAGTCAACTACCGACCGTGTTGGACGATTTATTCTGACCAAAAATATTTCAAATCACTCATCTGCTGATTTTAAGGTGTATCGTCATAAAAATCAATTCCTGAATTGATTGAAATTAATTTCTTAATTGATAAAATATATGTAACAAAACAAATTAAACAAAAAAATATATACAAACAAAATGCAAGTTATATATATATATATATATATATATATATATATATATTTTTTTTTTTTTTTTGAAATTTCGTTAGATATATATTGGCAAGTTTTGTAAATATTTAACACATAATTTACTATGATCTGTGCTGGAAAATACTCGAAGATTGAAAATTACTTTGATGCACTCATCTATATTTATTAAGTGAATCATCTAATTATTTGACCATTAGTTAAAGCTCACAACCATATAAAGACGCCACGCCTTCGTTGGATCGATGGCAACGTATTCAAATATCATTGAACGCAATATTTTGCAGTATTTTGCAACAAAAGTGTTATTTTTTTTATTATTCTCCATTTTATCAACGTAGGCGTGATAAAAATACAAAATTAATAAATAAAAAAAAATTGTACTTAAAAAACACTTAACAAATAAATTGTACTTTCAAACAATTACTTTCTCAACTATTTTGTCATGAAATACGTTTTTCGAGTAAAATTCTTGTTTTTATTATTATAATTCAGATACTATTTTATTTTTGATAATTGTATTTTTCAATTTACAAAAAACCTTAAACAGTTTTAAATAAAAATTGCGTTCACATAAATAAAAATTATTCGTTTAAAAACAAACGAAACAATTGTTTATTTTCAGCTCATTTTTTTAATCTTCTTGTTCTTATTCGTAAACAAACGTAAAGCATTTTGGAATAAGACCAAAATTCATTAAAACAATAGCATTAATTTTTATTTTTATTGAACAACGCTTTTGCATTCATATTTCAATTTTTGTTTCCATTCGTGAACAAATGCCAACGGTTTCGAATTGATTCGCTAAAACAATCGTTGGCTATCGTTTGTTCACCTTCTCAGGATGATCACAAAACGTTTACGTTACGCGTACCCAACAATTTGGACAACGAATTTTCGATCTTTCTATGGACCCATTGTGTAACTTCTTAGCTACATCGATTTTTCCGGAGAGTTCGTCAAGCAACGTGTGCCTGGGTGTATACTATTCTCGTAACGCGTCGAATCATCTCGACTGTTATCGAATAAAAGATGAAGTAAAAATCAATCAATAATGATATTATGCGGTTTAAAATATTATTTACACGCTTTTTAAATTATAAGTTCTAATATAAAAAATTAATACACAAGTATGAATCTAATGTTTTAAATGACATAATTTTTTATTGTTAGTTAATTAAAGAACAATTTTTCGTTGTTAGTTAATTTTTTGGTTTACGCATTAAAACTGCGATTATAAATTTAAATATAAAAATGAACAGAAAAAGGAAAACAAAAACAAACGACAAATTAATTTACCCCGGAATTTCCTTCATTAACAAATATTGAATTTATTGTTAAATACAATGATTAATAAACAATCTTTGTCACGTATTAATGTACAAATTAATTTTCACTTTACGTTTGTATATTAAATTTATTATGTTTCTTCAACATCCATCAATTGTTACAACAATTTTCCATTTTATACTTTTTGTATACTCATTTATCTTGGTTTTTGAAAAAGGCGGTAAAAAATTTTTTTTTTTTTCATTCAAGTTTTCTATGTGACATAAATAATGTAAAAATAACAGTTTATAAAAATAAATAATTGCGTTGCATTGTGTCATAAGTGTGTCATTTATAACGGAATTACTTCGCCTTTACTAAGTTCATTCACCAAGGTATTATTATTTCTTCGGGCATTCACATTTCTGATGAGATATTTTTAAACTATACGCTGAGCCAGTATATTTAAATGTTGCAGTCATACCATCTAATGTTTAAAATAAAATAGAAAAATAAACCAAAATCTAATAAATAGTTATATAAAAATGAAAAAGTAAAAATATTTTAAAATTAAAGTAAAAATAAATTGATAGTTATTGTAAATGCATGCATGTATATTAGAATCATTGTCATTCCAATAATGCTTCGTTTACATTTTCCATCGATTTTCGCTTCACTGGCTTAGCATACGGTAATCGTTACATATATACAAACACACCATTTGTAAATAAACAGCATATAAGTAGTCCATAATTTGATAGAAAATTCACATTCGTTTTAATTTTTGTATTCAACAAGATATTCCTAAATAAAAGTGTAATAAGTTTTATTTTTTTTTTTTTTTTCTATAACTTATTGTTTGAATTACTAATACGAATTTAATATATTTTTAAATTGATATTTATTTTCTTATTTTGTGAAGAAATCTCCTATACATTTTATTTTAGAAAAGAATTCAGTGATACGTGTTATGAAAAAAATTAAAAAAAAAAAAAAAATAATAAATAAATTATGAAATTGTAAGAAAAAAGTATACTGTAAAAAAACGTAAGCGATCGCTTCTCAAATATTCTAATCAATTCCAGATATTTCTTTGCCCACGTAATTATCTCAATCTGATAATTTTTAGTACGTTCATTTTATTGACTTTTTATAACGATTAGTGTTATAATATTTCATTACGTTGAATACATATGAAACAAAATATATTATAAAAAATATATTTGAAAAATGTAACGTTCATTTAAATAAAGTATGAAAAAAATTAAATTAATCCTTTAAAATTCTTTTTTCAAAGTAATTAACAAATGAAACCAACACTTTTTAATCTGAAAATAAATAAATATACTTTTAAGTTTGAGGTGACTTTATTCTTTTATATTTGACATAATCTATAAATAAATTGTCTTGGCAAATGAACAACGCAAATATCTGTAAAATTATTGCCTACATTATCAAGACTTTTATTTGTTTACATATTTTTTTCAAGAAATACACCAAAAGTACTTGCATTATCTGCGACTTAAAAATTTATTTGATAGATATCAATTGGAAAAAAAAAAAAAAAAATTAAACTTTTTCGTATAAAACATGTTTGCTGCGAATGCGAAAAAAAAAGCATAAAATAAATATGGCATTCCAGTCCGCTCCAGCTCAACTTCAATATACATTGATTCACTAACACTAAAAGGTTGTATAATAAAATTCTAATGAAATATCATTGAAAAATTATTATTATTATATCATAAAATTATTATTATATCATAAAATGAAAATCATTTTTTTAGGGAACTACATGTAATGTATTTGTTTACATTTGACATAAACAAATGTGTCAACAAAGACAACGCCTTATATAAACAAAAATAGATCATCAGAATTTTTAAATATTTTAATACTCTATATGAAATAAGAAAAACATGAAATCCTGTAAACAATACTGCTCCATTTATAAAGAGTCATTGACCATTTACATCACCCCCCGAAGGCATTAACATTTTCTTCCTGGTAGAATAAACCTAGACAATCGCTAGACAGCGTCGAACCCCCTCCACTTTTCCAGAATCATCGAGAGCAGAAAAGAGCTCGAATCGATATTGCCAAGGCCGGTAAGCCGGCCGGCTATGCTGTATATAATCGAGACGCTTCGCGAACCTTCGCTCCCCTCCCTGCTGCCGGCGCCACTCTATAAAGTACAGCCGGTCGAGGCGAATCGCCAGTATTAGTTCAGTGCACGTTGAACAAACGAGTACCAATCTGCTTAGCCTAGTTTCTTACTGAAACTGTCCTTTGGGAATCGCACAAAGGAAAACAAAACAAACGTACCTAACCAAGACAATCCAACTCCAAGAGCAATTACATTTTGACAACAGTGTGACCAAAGATAATTTTTGAAAAGGATTACCTCCTTGGTTATCCAGAGAACAAAGGACTACCTGTCAACAAAGACAACAAGGACTTTAAGGTAAGAAATGTAATCTGATCAGTACCAGTAATTATCTATTTAATATAAAAAACAGAAAGAATTTTAAAAGATTAAATTTTGTAAGAAAATTAAGCGTTAATAATTGAAATAATTTAAAGTTCTGTGAATAGTTATATAAACTACTGTTTGTTTATATCAAGTGTAAATATACATAGAATTAATTGTAAATGTAAAATAAGAATTAATTTTGTAGTACTTTTATTCAACAATTTTATTTGATTATTTATAAGTAATTTAAATTTATGTTCAATTAATTTTACAGTTCAAACTCGCATAAACATGTCTCTTTTGCCAATGCTGTTTTCCGATTGGTGGGAGGATCTTGACCGACCACACCGCCTTTTCGATCAACATTTTGGCCTGCCAATCGAGCCAGAGGAAATCTTAGATGCCCTGCCATACTCAAACTCGCAGCTGATGGTTTATCGACCAACGCGACACAGCACCAGAAGGCGTTACCATCCGTTTTTGAGTTTAGCACGTCGAGGTGCTAACCGTGGTGTTTCCACGCTTGAAAAAGATAAGGACAAGTTCCAAGTGACCTTGGACGTGCAACAATTTGCACCTGAGGAGATCAACGTCAAGGTCGTGGACAATTATGTGGTCATAGAGGCCAAACATGAAGAGAAAGAGGACGAACATGGCTGGATTTCACGACAATTCGTAAGAAAGTACATGATTCCGTCGCAGTGCGACCCAGAGAAAGTTGAATCCAAATTGTCGTCCGATGGAGTCCTTACGGTGGTGGCGCCAAAGAAACAAGAATTATTGGAGAAGACCAACGAACGACCAATCACTATCCAGTTTACGGGTCAGCCAGCTATATCGCATACTGATAAAGCTGGAGAAATTAATGGGGTCGATTCCAAAGAGCAGCAACAACATAAGAACCAGCAACAATCTCCTCGCAAGAGAACAGTCAAGGCGTAATTTAGATAGTTAAGTCTAATAAATAAGTTGGGGATAAGATAAAAAAGGAAATACATTGGTCAATATTGTAAGTTTGTGAGACTAAGTACAAGCATAATATGCATTAATATTTATAGATGAAATGTAAATAAATATTAGAATCTCGAATCATTTCCTTATACATTATTTTACACATTTGCATTTAGCTTTTTTTTATATTTATATGTAATTATTAATATATTTATTGCATTTGCATAAGTCTGTGTATTAAAGTTTTTCTTGTTGAAAATTGATAGATTTTGCAAGGACATTTTTTTCATTAAACAAAATTTACTTTTCAAGCCATTTTTAACAATCTTCGGCAAAGTAAAAACTTTAGTACAAAAGTTTTTCATTTTGAATTAGATTTCATTTACATTTCATCTACACTAAAAAAAAACTTTGTTTCACAAATAAAAGATAAAACATGTATTGAATCTTTTTATTTTATTTATTTTTTTTAATTATGTATGCTGCTGATAAACCAATGTATTTTTATTTTTACTGGGGTTGTATTAAAAAATCATTGTAAAATATTACATCTTCTTTTCAATTTTTAAAAGTGTTAACACTTTTTCAATGTAAGAAAAATATCTTGTGTTCCCATGATAGTATTACTCAAAGGCTAGGTATTTTTTCTTTCTTTATTTTGAGTACTTTGAATGTTCTCTTCGTTATAATTATACGTTGAAATTAATTATAAGAAAGCGAACATAGCGATTCTTTGACTGATAATAGAAAGTAATTTGTTTCTTTTTTTAACTTTACTTATTTGTTTATTAGAAATGTGTTTCTGAGACTTTAGTGTTATTGATATAAATTTGTAAGACTGAGTGAATGAAGTGTATATTATAGAATAGGATACACGATCATAGTAAGAATGTGAGATATAACTCGAGTTATATAAAAATTGTTTTGAAAGTGATTACAATGTGTGTACAAAAACATATTTTGTAGTTTTTTAATTAATCATCAATAAAATGACAAAAATTATTTATCTGGATTTTTTGCTTGAACCTTATATTATTTTTGAACCTCATATACTTTGACTTCTTTGTTAAAAGCGATTACATTACAAATGTAACAACTAATAACAACTAATTACGTATAACTTTCAAAATCTTTAATCATTTTAAATTTAGCGCATTCATGTAGATACCGCACTAATAGAATTGAATCATTTATAATTACAAATTGTGTACCCAGAAAATTAAAGGTATATATATAAATAAGATTTTGTATTATTATTATTATATAAAAGAGACAAATCTAAAAATAGAGGAAATGTTATGTACTTTGTTTTGTAACCTTGTTCTAAAAAATTAATTTTGATTCATTTTTTATTATAATTCTAATTCAATTTTCTCCATTCACCCATTAAAATTATGATTCATTTGTCGTTTAGATTAATTTTATCGCTTAAAAATTATATTTTTTAACAACAGTTTTGTCTTGTTTTCAATTTATGGTACATAAATTAATATAATAAAGATATGTTAGTAATGTTGCTCATAATATTTTGAATTTTTAAATAAAACTTATTTTTACATTTTCAACACTACAATGAATGGCATTTTTCATTTTAATGTTCAAAATTAAATAATAAAGTTTATTTGAACATGATTTATGAATGGATGTTTATGTTTAAAAAAATGTATAAAAAAGAAGTTTCGTAACTACTTGAAATTATTTAAAAACAGGTTTAAATTAATAACATTTATATAAGTAAATTTAAAAAAAAATCTACATTACTTAATAACAGATACACCAAATTAAGTATAGCATATGGATAAAGTATAAATTGTAAAGTATAATAAAAACAATAAGTAGTATTTCTTGCAATGAATTAGGTTGTAATGACTAAAAATGAAATCAAATACAATTTATATAGTTTTGTTACAAATGACCTTTATTAGATGACTGTTTCACACTTACACGTTCGTTATAATCTAATAATACATATGTCGCTTAAAAGAAAGAAATAACTATGTTATTCCGGAATATTATTATAGTAGTATCAAATAATCACATACTTATAGTTTACTTAAATTAACAGTATTCAGCAAAGTGGATAAGAGTGGAATGATAAATCTACTTTGTTGACTTTTCTTCAGTCTTTTCCTTCGGTACGTCTTTCACAGCTGGCTGTCTTGTGTGTTGGACATGGATCTTTCTTCCACCAGATTCTTTTTTCTGCTGCTTCGGTGGGGCCAAGATTGTCAAAATTCCGTCCGAAGATAACTTTGATGTCAGCTCATCAATATTAAACTCTTTTGGGATTTGATAACGGCGTGTAAATTTGCGAGATATCCATCCGTGTTCGTCTTCTTTTTCTTCATGACTACCCTCAACCACAACAAAATCATCGACAACTTTGACTGAGATTTCGTCTGGAGCAAATTGTTGGACATCCAACATAACTTTAAACTTGTCTTTCTCTTCGGCTCTTTCCATTTCCTCATTTCTTATTTGATTATGCAATAATTCATCTGGAAATAAAATATGAATAAATTTATAAATAAATTGTCGGTGATTTACGCTAATTATTTTGAAAAATTAATTGAATTGCCCCATTTGTTCATTTCTGTTTGTTTCGTTTTTATTTTGTCTTTTAAAAAACATTATATATAAAATAAAAATTTTTATGTAAATTTTATTTAGCTTCTAATAGATGTGTTTTAATAATTAGAAAAAAATATTTAAAAATATAAATTTTGTTTAACATTCATTTTGATAAATGACTAATAAATGATTTTATTTTAATAAATTTTATTTGTTTTACTTATCAAAAAAGAAAAGAATGAAAAATCTGAAATCTGTAATACAAGAATTAAAAAAAAATAAATAAATAAATAAATAAATATATATACAAAGAAACACGAAAATAAATATGGCAACCTCCTTGGTTAAATACAAAAATGGCGTACTATCATAATCAAAGTATAGTGCAATCAAAGTAAGGTATAATACAAAAAAAAAAAAAAAAAGAAGTCTACCAATTTGTATACCCACGATAAAAGTTTTTAACGTTTCCCAATAAATGTTGCTAAATTTCTAGATTAAATCTGAAAATAGCTGTATTCAGGCTAGATCTAGAAATTTCCAGCTGGTTTAAAAATCAGCAACACTTACTTGAAATCGTCAAAAATTTTTCACGCAAGCATGTTGAAAACAAAATAAAAATAGCAACTGAAAATAAAAGTATACTTACGCAAAAGATGTGCCCAAGCAGACTGGGCCTGTCGAGCACGGTTTTGATCAACCCGATGGACATGGCTTTGTAATGGACGTCGGTTAGCAATTGTTTTATGTATTACTCGAGGAATTACAACGGGCAAATCGTCAGCATCGTCATAGAGTGAAAACAGCATTTTGTTTGTCTCAGTAGTCACTTTTTAATCACGCTCGATAAAAATAACGCTGTTCGACTATAGTCTCCGACGCTATCCGTACGATGTCTTTGAATGAAATGAGTTTACTGACACGACAACAGAATACTGAGAGTGGTGGAGCCACCTATAAGTACGCGAACGCCGGTCGATTCTCGAGGTTGCTCGACCCTTCCAGTAAGTTCTACGTCGAGTATGTTCTCGGACAGCGGCGAATTCGCTTAATCATTATTTTAGAAACATTAAATGATAAAATAAATTTATCATAAAAAATATAGAGAAAATAATTATATTCATTTTTTAATTTGAAGGTTTATATGAAATTAAATTATATCATTTTAATAATTGTATATATAATACATAAAGTTTGTAATTAATTGATGATTAATAATAGTAGTAAAATATGTTTAAAATATGAAAATTAAAATTCTCGAAGAATGTTGTACTTCAGGGGTATATAATTGTGCAATATTTTAGAAAAAAAAATATTTTATAAAAAAAATATTCAAAAAGCATATAGCAACTTGCTTGGCAACTTGTTCATTCAACTCATTCCTATAAACAGGACACCGTTTATTTATAGCATGACAGTATTTTATGATAAATTCAATTTTATGCTTTGAATTATCATAAAAGTTACTTAACAACAAAATTAATTTGAATGTAGAAATTCAAATTGCTTTAGTAAAGGCTAATGAAGTGTTTTTGTGCTTTTGGTATAAATGTAAATAATAAAGTTGTACTTAATTTTAATTATATTGTTTTAAAGTATTGAAATAGTTTATAGTCTATATACATTTTCAAGAATTTATATAAACTATGAAAGCATATATTTGTTCACATCAGATGTAAATAAATGAATGCTACTCTTTGTTTGTATAAATGTAAACAAATGTATACGGTGAAAGCAAAATAAAGTTTCTATATTTTGACTTTCAATTTGTTCACCGAATTTAAATGTAAATAAAAATAGATTTCAGTATCAATCGAACCAATTTTAGCAGTCAGGGCTTAATTCATATTTTGAAATTAGAAAATGGACATAAATAAATTTTAAAAGATAATGAAACTTATTGAACAAAAAATTGAAACAATAAATTTTACCATATTCTATCAATTTTAATCTCAGATGGTTTCAATCTGATTTCATTGAATCTGATTGTATTAAATTGATTTTATCATATTTAATTAACTTACTTAAAAATGTAAAATTCTAAATCAGTATCAGATTCAATAGTCATAACCGAAATAAAAAACATATATTTAAACATTAAAGTACAAAAATAATTAAAATTTTTGTTCCCATCTACATTTTATTTCAAATGCTTGTGCATTTCTGCCTCAAGTGGATTCTCAGTTTTGAATTTAAAAAATTTTCTTAAACCCTACAAACAATTCTTTGTTTGATATGGCATCTTCACTTGAAATTGGGAACCATTTATTTCGTTTTAATAAAACCATTCATAGATCAAAAACAAAAAAAAGTACTCACCAAAAATGTTTCTCATCGAAAAGGGTTAAAAAGAAAAAATAGACTCACCATCATTTGTCTTTTGTGGTGTCCGGCAGTTGGAAACGGGAATGAAATCGGTTGACGCCGTTGCAAAGGTCAAAAGAGTTATATCTTGTTGATACTAATGACTGGTCAGAAGATGCAGGCAATAAAGGTCGGATTCGTCTAAACAATAAAAAATTTGTTATACGTGAAAAAAAGACGAATTACAAATGTCTGAGTTCATAAAAAACCAACGGAAAAAAAAACAAATAAATTAATGAAAAAAGAAAAAAAACTTTTATTTGAAATGTACAAACATTTACGATCAGTCGCACTACACCAACAAATCGAAATATTTATTGCCAAAACACCATTACCCATTTTTACAATCCGAATATGTTGGAGAGAATCGGTTGACGCCGTTGCAAAGGTCAAACGAGGTATAGCTTGTTGATACTGATGACCGGTCAGAAGATGCAGGCAATCAAAAACTGATTCGTCTAAACAATACAATTTTTTATATAAAACAATTTTTTATATGTGAAAAAAAGACGAATTACAAATGTACGAGTTCATAAAAAATAACGGAAAGAAAACACATAAATTAATGAAAAAAGGAAAAAAAAACTTTTATTTGAAACGTACAAGCACAATCAAATATGTTTACGATTTTAAAATGGTAATAAAGTGTAATAATATTTTTATAAATACTTAATAACGAGGGCGACAATAACTGTGACCTTGTTATTGAGTGTTGATATATCAACAACATTCAATGTATAATAATACGCCGGCGTTCATGTTTACGATTTTAAAGTGGTAAATAAAGTTTAATAATATTTTTATAAATACCTAATAACGAGACGATAATAACGTTGACCTTGATATTGTGTTACTATCAACAACATACAAAGTTATCCTGAGGGAGTTCTTTCCACCTCACAGATCAGCAGCCGATTACGCGATTGACGATTCTGCTTCCCGCGATTCTGAGAAAACCGCGAGGCCGAAGCAGCGCTGATTGGTCGTTGGCGTTATCGACGGTATCTAAGAAATTCATTTACTTTTTCTTTCCTCTGTTTATTTTTCACATTACTTTTATTTATTTTCATTTCAATTGTACTATGTTTGTTATTGTTTGATGTTTTTTTTTGTTTTCTTTCCCTTTTATGTTATATTTAAAACAAACAAAATTTATAAAGTTTTATTCATACATACCTAACAATGATGCCAGCAATGAAAGTGACCTTGCCCTTGCGTGTACTTGCCAACATTAAACAGGTAAAAAGTTTGCGGGGGCAAGCTTCATCCCCACCGCACGGTCAACAGTCGACTACACAAGATTACAAGGGACGATTTTTGCTTCTCGCGATCTCGGGATAATCGCGAGGCGGAAGCAGCGCTGATTGGTCGTTGGCGTTATCGACGGCATCTAAGAAATTCATTTACTTTTTCTTTTCTTTTTTTTCTTTTTTATGTTAATTTTAACATTAAAATAATAAATAAATAAATAAAAAGTAATTTTTTTTTTAATATAACATGAAACGGAAATGAATAAAAAAAACCTAATAATAATAAAAATAGTATATTTGAAATGAAAATAAATAAAATTAATGTAAAAAATAAACAGAGGAAAGAAAAAGTAAATGAATTTCTTAGATACCGTCGATAACGCCAACGACCAATCAGCGCTGCTTCGGCCTCGCGATTTTCTCAGAATCGCGGCAAGCAAAATCG
>JABFOV010005531.1:0-11914 GCA_022817685.1 Aradophagus sp. ZL-2020
CTTCTGGTATTGTCCTGTTTAGATCGCGTGTTTTTTTTGTTTTTTTTCTGTTTTTTTTTCTTCTTTTTTTTTTTTTTATTTTTTTTTTTTTTTTTTTTTTTTTTTTTTTTTTTTTTTTTTTTTTTTTTTTTTTTTTTTATTTAAAAGATTTTCCAACCGCGATTATCAATACCGATTGTACATCGATCGATAATGCTACGGCTCAAATAATAATATATAAATTGTTTACATGATATCGTTTAAAAATGTAAATCATTAATTACTTTTCCCAATTCATTTCTTTACGTCTCATTTTGATACTTCGTACACACCTGCACATAAATTAAAGTAAAAAATGCCCTATCCATTATCACATTAAAACAACGTTCAACATATGTTTTCCTACATTCGTCATCGTCATTTTTCACCGTGCGAATTTATTTATACACTTTTACCGTTCGAATTGTCATTCGTATCGTTCTACAATATCTGCGAAATGCCACAAAAACCGAGGGAAACGTTTCTCCTTCGAGCGTTTCGAGACCAACGACAACAACTGTACCAAATTGAAGACACCACTTTCCGGAGTCAAAGAAGTTACAAAAGAGACGAGGAGCCGACTTCTGAGAGGCCAACAAATCAAGAGCCTAAAAGTGAAAATTGTAAGGCGCAAGTGAGCGGCGCGCCGCGGGGCGGGGGCAGGGGGGCGCTTCGGCCAGCAGCAGGGTGCAATGGTTGGAATCACGCAGCCGGTCGGCAGGCCGCTCGCTCGAAAGACAGCGTCGTCGGTCGGCTAGGTACAAGTTCGGGCCGCGTTTCCTGTTGGCCTCGTTCTTTGTTTTTGTTTCTCGGCCTTCCTCCGTCCCGTGGCTCTCCGTTTGCCTTCCTTCTTCTTCCTTACGCAAAAACGCAACGACGAGGGCGTCGGGCTTGGGTTATTAACAGGCGCGAGCTAGCGTGCCAAGCGGCGTTTCCTGCCCCGCGCCGTCGCTCTCGCAATATCCGATTAATTTCGTCGTTCGGTTTCGCCCGATAAGATCGTTTGTTCGATAAAAACCCGGGGGGCGACCGAACGCTTTGGTGGCTCGTTTGATACCACCTCCCGCCAATCACGGCTCCGACCTTTTTACGTTCAATCTTGATTTCTGCCCGTCTTGATTTCTGACGTCTTTCTTTGTTAATTTGCGCCGAGTTATTGAATTCAGAGTGAATATCTTAGGCTTCGTAATGCACTCACTGTGAAACTTACGTTTTGCATCGTTAAGACTTACGTTCTTCACTTTACGAGCATTGGTAACATTTATATTATGCATTTTGAGACTTACGAGTTATTCGTAAAAATTATATTGTACATTTCAAAAGTTGATCTTCACAAAGTTTGTATCGGACATTGTAAAATCGGTAACGATTCAGATCGTAAAATGTATCAGTGCAATGTATTAGAACAATTGTTTCTTCTTCATTTCTATTGGAATTTGAAATGACGAATTTTCGCGTCCATTGTTTTAAAATTCACCATAGAATCAATTTCGAATAAATATTCACCTTCGGTACAACTTGATCCAAAGCCAGGGAATCGTTTTATGAAAAGTGATATTGCAGGCAACTTTGCAGGCAGGTTTGAGGTGGCAGAAAAAGGAAGAGAAAAATTAGGGGCAGGGGGAGGAAAAGTGAGGGCCGCGTCGAATTCGGCACGGCAGGGCCAGTTGTTTTTGTGGGCGGCCACGGGCAGCAGCTGCCACCGGAGACAACGCATATCCGAGCGCCAATCTCTTCCTACGTTTCTTTCGCTTTCTGCAGCCCGCGCTCATTAATATGCATCGCGCGCGCGCACAAACGAGCGGCCCAGGCTCGGCCGATCGCCCGGCAACGTCACTCGCAAGCCCATTTTCCCTCGCCCGCCGCGATAAAACCCTCGCCGATCGATTTTTCGTTCTTCGTTAAACCGTGCCCCAAGTTCAATACCAACGCTCGGCCGTCTTTTTCTGGTCATCTGTTATCGAAATATTGCGTTGACGTCACCGGTGTCGTGCGTCAACTCTAATGAACGAAGTGGCCTTTTTTTATCGCTCGCTTTTGAAATTCGTATTTTATATAAGTCGGGGAGAGACGTTCGAGCGACTTTTGCCGTAAAAGGGCAACGAGTTGGAGAATGCCGAAAGTTCGTTTTTTGTTCCCTTTTTTGTGGGAATTTTGGGCAATAAAAGTGGTGATAATTGGCTAAAAATAGTTTCTTATGTAAAGCGTTGACGTGTCTTTTTTATTCGATTGGATAGATTTTATAAGTTTACTTTATTAAAATATTTCACGGCCAAGTTTACTTTGAAACGTCTAATAAATTAGGTCGCGAAATTGTGTAGGAATAATTTGGTAAAACGATTTTGAGTATACTTTCAAGTACGAAATTTCACAAATCGAATAACGAATTAAAAATTAGATTGTACCTTATGATTTCGTTAGCGAAATTGTGTTAATTTTACTACTACAAAGAAAGCCAATTTCACGCTACAATTTTCTCTCGGTAAAATGCTCGTCTCGCAAAAGTTAAAATTATTTCCCGAACATGTAACTTAATCACTCGTTGCACCCAATCTCGCTCACGTTTCCCGGAGCAGTGATAAGCCTCGATTACGCATAGAACAATTTTATCTCCTTAATTTGATTTTGAATCGCCGTTAGCGTTAATTGACGTTGTACCTTATAAATTAAGATAATGCCATTTAGTTGGCAATAAATGTATTATCCGTTGGGAAAAGTTGTAAATACAAGTTAATAAAATTTAATCAACTTGCGCGCGCGGCGATAATTAATTCGCAAATTGCAAAATCGATCGGCCGAGTGTGATGTCAACATTCGCCGCGCGTAATCGAGTGACTCACTTTGAGTAACCGCGCGTGATCGGCGTCTTTCGATTCAATTACGCCGAGCCCATCGAGAGATCGAAAACGTTTCCAAACGAGCGGCGTTATCAAATTTAGTCATATTCGTGACTTGACATTTATTTTAGTACGCGTATTATGCGAGTAAGTGCGCGCTGTCATGCGAGCCTCGGGTTCTCCAGTTATTTACGACGTACGTGTAATTACTCGGCGTTCAAGGTTGCCGAGCTCGATTGTCATTCTCTCAAAAGTTTCTCGAACGCGGCGAAAGATGCGCGCCGAGTGCGTGTCCCGTTCGTTAGGAAAAAGGCGTCGACAGTTGAAATTATTTTAAGCAATTTGCTCAACGACGTCAATTCTATTGTGCAAACATATCCTCCGAGCAATTATGTTACTTGAAAACTGCGTTTTACCGTTAGATTGAAAATCATTTCCAGGTCAAACACATTTGGTCGCGATTTTAAAGTCATTTTAAAAATGGCAATAATGTGGAAAAAGGAAAAACTAAACTTTGATATATAATACAAGATATAATAAAAAAAATTATTTTTACACACGTGCGTATTTGATGTTAAATTTATAGCGGAATGTACGTTGTGTGTACATTTTTTTTTGTTATGAAATTGTGTGAAAATAATGTATTCGTTTGTTAACTTATTTCTGTACGAAATGATTTGCGACAATTTTTCGTCGCCATGTACAGAAACGCTAAGTGTTTTCGATTAAAGGAAAAGCCCTTTACCGAGAGTACAAACTTTATTGCGCCAAAGATCCTCGTTGCCTCGCAATTAACACCGGTATTCACTGCAACTAAGTGTCCCGATATTGACCACCGACGATTTCGATTAATTATGCGAAAACACGTAGAAACGTCCGCCGAACGGCGCTTTCGCAAATAGTCCATTTGCATGCATAAGTGGAACGAATTCTCCCGACGGCGGAGTGCGTCGCGACAACGACGATAAATAATTCTCCTTCGGCGGCAATTTTGCGAGTCAAAGAAAAAGGCTGTCGCTCGAAAGCGTCGAACACTCGAGCGCAACAGTGTCAACTGTTTGAAAACGCTTATTCGGAAAATAGCAATCAACTCGAGCGCTGTCGGCATTTTCATTCATTCGATTTCATCGTTGCCGAAATTCACTCGACGGACAATTTAATCTCACATGTAAATCCTGCAACGCGATATCAAAAGTTAATTAATATGTGAATTTAATCAGGAGTCAAAGGTGGTAAATCAAGTCAAAAATCACAATTCAATTGCCGTGGATGACTTTTTCCTCTACAATAAAGGAAATTCTTATTTTTTCTTTTAAATTTTTCATTTTTTTCGAGTCTAAAAAATTTCCCAAAAATAGGACTTTTAAACTTTGGTCCCCACTGGATTTTTAAGTCTGAAGCTTTGTCTATTGAGTTTTCGAGGTACAGGGAAGAGTATTTAATCAATTTTGGAGAATTTTTAAATTTTTTTCATTTTTTTAATGATTTTTCAAAGACACCCCGTCGGAACCCGGTGACTGTATATTACTTTTGCTGCACTACTCCGTTATTACACCCAATTTTCGCCAGCACACAAGCCTAATTACTCTTATCAGAAGGAAGCACGAAAGTGAAAGGTTATTCTTAGGCGAATTCCTCTCGGCGTAATGTAGCGAACGTGTACGACCGAGTGACGGTCATTGAATCGCGATTTCGCGCGTGCAAACAACAACACCGTGATTTGACGATTGACATCGCCGGTGCCGGGCGACTTTTTCCTCCATTTCGCCGGTTTTAACGGCTCGCGATAATGCCAAGTAATTTATAACTTCTCCGGATCGATGTTGCGACGATAAATAACATCGTTATGCCTGCGGCTGTGTATCGGTGCAACAGTGATTCGATTGCGCAACATAATCGAAACGCAGATGTTTTTATGAAACGGCTAAGTGAGCGGATTGGGTCAGTGCACTTTACGCGCCGAGCAGACAGAACGATCGCCATATGCTCGCGCCATCTCGCTCGGCGAGTCCGCGCGACGCTGGCGCCATCTCGCTCGCGCGCGGCCCAAGTTCCGATCGTAATTGCCCCTTAATTGTAGCCTTTCGCGCAGAAAAACACGCCGAGATGCAAACATCTCGGGCTCGGTTCGCCGGATTTCATGACGTATAAGTCCTGATGCCGCGATTACGGCGAGATTATGCGAGATTAACGCCGCGCACGTTTCTCAAACTGGAGCCAACTCCGGCGAAATAAGGCTCGGCTAACGGCCGCGTTAAACTTGTACCGCCGGGCGAAACAACTGGCGAATTCGCCGCGCCGCTTTTAACGCCCAATGTTCAACTCGGCGCATTAATTCGCAATTAATTTCGCCGACGCCTTTGCGCCCAGAAAAATTTGCGGCGGACGTTCGGATAAATGCAACGTTGGGTAGTTAATACTTCAAGTGTTTCGAGTGATTTAAGGAACAGATTAGAAGAGTTGCGGAATAAATTATCGTAATTAAAGTATATTGAGCACGGAAAATGTACTGTGCATTCGTTATCAAGGAATAAAAATAAAAAAATAAAATTTATTTTACTACTTAGTAATACGTTTACACATTGTTCGAAACATTTACTACTTTCTACTGCATTGTATAATGGAAATTGCAGATGCAATTCCGATAATCTATCACAGCAGAAAATTGCCACGTCCTCAAACATTGATCAAAAAAAGGTCTCATAACACCAAAAAACCATTCATTTCACTTCGCCAGAATCAACGTTGCCGGACAGCAAATTCAAATTTCCCGCCGAACGGCGCCTCTGTGGGAAAAGCGCGGGCATTTGAATTCGAAAAACGGTAATCATTACCGCGGGCTAAATGGTATCCGAGTAATCCGATCGAAGGCGATCGAAAACCCGGAAGTCTATATTTGGCGCCACGGCACGATTAGACGGGTTCGTTAATTCAATGGCGCCGAGCGGACCGGCGCATCGCCGGGACCCCGACGCGGATATAATTGGTCGAATGCCGGCGTCGTCGTCTTTCGCGAGCGGCCGCTCGGGCTTCGGAACGCGGCGCGTAATTGTTTCGGAATAACGAAATGCGAGGCAACGCGACTGCATTCGGTCAATGCAAATTGCGCCGATACGTGAACGCACGTCGGGATTGCGAGAGCGTTAAATTGGTTGCGTCATGTGCGCCGTGGCGGGGGGAGAAAAAAATGCGGCAAAAAGTACGAAGGAAGGATTTAAAAAATGCCGAAGAATTGGCGCGCAGCGACGGCAGTGGCAAGGTGAAATCTGTCGGTACGATTGGTCGGCTGGTCGAGGGGATCGACGCGCAATTGCGAAAATTGAATGCCGTCCACCTGCGCGTGAGTGCACGTAACGCGCTCGATTATAATTTAAATTGCATTACATCTTATTAAGCGACTGTTTTTCGGTTACGATGTTCCGATGTAACGTTGTTCAAGTTAATTCTATAGGTATGAAGTTGGCTTCATGGCGTGAACTTCGAAAATGTTTATGTGAGAAATATTAAAGTAGTAAATATTTTAAGACGAATTGCAAATTAGCTTTTTATTTTAGATGGAAAATTGCAATATTAGCAAACTGTAATAATAAAAAAGTCTTCGTCAGAAATGTAACAATCACAGTTTAAAAAATGATTTTATTTTATTGCATTCATAACTGCAACTGCATTTTCTCAAACGTTTCTCTGCAACTCGATTCATCAATTATTATTATTTATACGAACTTCTTTTCAAAATTGAACATTCGTTGAACTTTCAATCTACTCAAACAGAATTTCTACTTTCAATAAAAAAAAACTTTATAAACAAGCATGTGACGAAACGGGCGATCCGAGCAGTTCGTTGATGCGAAATAACTGAGCAAATGATTACCGATCAATTATAATCTAATACACACAATTACGCTGGGCTAGATCTAATTATGTGTGAACTTTTTGGCGGAACGTAACCGCGCATGGCCACAGGCGCGCGTCATTAAACACGAATAAAGATGCATAGTCATACGTGGCCACGCTCGGCCATGTGCATATTTCAGCAATGCCTATCCGGGCTCGCAAGCTGACATTTATGCATGCACGCCGTTTCAATCATTCATGTTCAATTACAAACGAACGCGGCCGCACATAAATGATCCCGAATCATCGTGGACAAGCGTGCGCCGGTCGTTAAAAAGTTTTTCGCCGGGAAACGGAGATAAAAACGTACCTTTAATATTTAAAACTCTTTTCTAACGAAATTGCAGTGGAAACAGGGATATATAATACGGATACGTTGCATTTGTGTTACATATCGATGGCTGGGAAGAAAAACCCTCATTCTCAAATTGGCAATGAAAAACCCTCATTCTCAAATTGACAATTGAAAAGAATGGGTGTTCTTCATTGCCAGTTTGAGAATGGGGGTTTTTCTTCCCAGCCATCGATATATACTGTATACGTCTTATACTATATACAACATTATCAACAAATTGATTAGATTCACAACTATTCACCAGAAACGAATTTTGTTTCAGTGAGCAGGTATAATACATTTACTTATTGCGAGAGGATTCTCCTTGTCGTGGATTATAATTGTCTGGTCTTTAGCACGTACACGAATATCATGTAACTAAATCGTAACTCGTGTTGAATCGCCGGCACAACTGTTGAATTCGCATTAACTTGAATAACTCTAACCATACCTTATGTTAAATTGACATTAATTAGGATAACCCTAACATAAGTTACGCCAAAGTTACGTAACCTTTTTCCCCGTGTGAAAAGACAATTATCGTCATTTTTTACGAACCCCATAAATTCATTGCAACTGCATAAATGCATCGCCGGTAGACGAGTGAGCCGGGGCGAGCGAGCCAAACGCGAACGCAACAATGGTGATAAAGGCTCGAAGGTGCCCATGAAGCGACTCAGGTGTTCGGCCGTGTAATTTGCAAGTCGAAACCGATCCCCGGACGGCCGTGCATCGACGCACTAATTAATTCCGTTACACCTTGAGCGCCCGAGCGCTTTCCGCGCGACGCTTATAATTGATCCTAATTACGCGAAATTGGCCGAATTTTGCGAGCGTAATTATGAAGAAAGGGAGGGCCATAATCAGGATCGTTTAATCAGACGATGCGCGCCGGGATGCCTCGCATCCTCGCGCACGGAATCGTGCGGCAACAAAGTGCGCGGCGAGCCGGTCTGCCGAGTGTTTCCCAGACTCGCGCATGTACGAATAAATAATCGCGCGACGGACTATGGGAACGTTTAAGGCGAGGCATCGGTTCTGTTTTACCGACGTCGACTTGGAACACGCTGTTTCAAAAATCATTTGCAAATCGTTGTTCGACTGTCAGTGAAACTTTGGTGACAAATTTGCTTTTATTTTTTTTCCTTCTTTCTTATTTCTTTTTCTTCTTTTTTTGTCTTATTTTTCCTTTTTTTCATCTTTTCATCTTATTGGCCGAAAATGTGCACGTGTTATCGTTAGTTCTTCAAAAATCCGATAGGGTCTGCACTATTTTATTGGTGCCGCCAATACACTGATTTTTTGAAATTCAAAATGTAAATACCAACGCGTTATACGTCGTCCTTTCCTTTCCTTTGAATCTAACCAACGCACATTGAATTTGAGGTTATGGCAGTTGAGAATTCGTCAATCACTAATATTCCTTCGATAAATAACCTCGTTCCTTCGATCAACGTGCCTCAGTCGATGCTTACGTGCCACGAATTTTACATTTATCATCATTGCCAGCAATAATTCCGTACTTTGTTCTCGCTCTCCTCCCCCGCCCCTCGTCTACCGCAATTTCCCGCGGCTTTCCAATCAATGGACCTATCGCGACAGCTCGGGCTTCTATTAGTGCGATTCCATTGGTGACTGACGCTTTTCATCGACGCGTCCGTCGATAAGGGAGACTAATATGGCACAATGGGGTCGGGGGGACGGGGGGGGGCAGGGTGGCACTCGGAAAACTCGCGCTCAGAAAGCCGCCGTTAATTTGAGGAGAAATATTATCGGACCGGCTATCGAGATGAAACTTTATTTCACAACGAACCGCTTGCTTTCAATCTGTCCGACTGGCGATTCGTGAAATTCGAGCCGCCCGAATTGAATCTCTTTGTGCGTGCTTTTCTTCAAGCTTGATTTATTATTGGCTCGTGAATAAGTGAGCCGTTTGTTTAGCTTTGACAGCTTCGGGGGCATCGAGCTTTCTCGCGGCGGGGATCCGCTCGGAAAGAATCGAGGATTAATTAGACTTGATTGGACCGACTGTTTGGTCTCGAGCTGTTAACGTCGCGTCAAAGGGGATTTCCGGGATAATGCTCTTCGCTCCTCGGATACATTATGATTTTAGATGACGCGGACAATCTAATTTCGAGGTTAGAATCTGTCACGGGGGAACGGTAACCTTCTTAATATCCAAGTCTGCAGTTAAGCTTCCACGACGAAGTTCGCGTGAAATAAGCATTTTAATACAGTCAGGTTAAATCGCGTCACTTGACGCTTTGAGTTTCGTTTAAAAATTGAAATTAAAGTGGTTGAGGGACGGACGTTTTATGCGAATACTTTCCATCATCAATCTTGAAAGTAACGCCTCGCACTTTTGGTAAATAATAATCCTATCTCGGATGAATTAACAATTTTTCTTCACGAGGGAAACGAGATTAATTTCGCACGTTTTAACGTTATGCAAAGAGAAACGCTTGTAAATTGTATAAATTATAATTCGTGCCCGACGCGGCAGTTATCTGCTGATACGATCGCGTACAAATGGTACCGCATTAATGGCAATGTAAAGCAACTTAATTTAATTATATCATCATCATTTTTAATCGGCCAACTGACAACGGCAGTTTGCACGCGCAATATCCACGTATTAACATCCATTTGCCTCGACGCGACGCGAAAAATACACCGCTCTTCCGTTTTTACCTTTGACTGCTAATATTGGATCCAATTTAAGCTGAAACGAGAATGCTTTATATAATGTCGAAAGCAATTTTTTTCGTCACGTTGATAAAGTTAAAACAGGAATCAGAGCTCGAAATGGAATCCATTTAAGCCCGCGTTTGCCAGCGAACGAAACGCCGAAGCTCGCACAATTGAATGAACGTCGAGTTTTCACAGACAACTATTTATAATTCCCCGGCGCAGTTCGGTCGATAATCGAATTTTCGTATCCGCGCGATGAAATCCTTCCTAAATATAAATTGTTGATTCGCGGCCGGCGAGCTATCTCGTAAGTGGAGAAGCCGAGCCAAGACAAGTCGATTCGATTCGAAGCGAGCCGAGCCGAGTGATCCGCGAGGCCGTCACTTGGAAGCGTTATTTATGGGATCACCCAGCTGTACTCTGTTTCGGTCTATCGGTACACAACGTCGCATCGCGCATTGTTCCCGAAGATAATGAATAAATCAAAGGCCGGCCTTTGTTCTTCGTTCGAGCCAATACACGCGGCATGCTCAAATTTGGATATCAGGCTCAAACGCCCTGACGTGTTATTCGGCCGCTCTGGTTTTATTGCTTCACTGTTTCCCGAACAATCAATCGCTGCGGATATTCTTTGGGAATTGCGATGGCTCAAGTAATATGGGGAAGAAAATAAACGCAAAAGTTGTTACTGTGACAATGGAAATTGTGGACGAAGAATCGCAAGTAGGAGGTATCTTCTGTTACCCTAGATGGTTATCCAAACTCTGAGTGAAATAAGTAGACAACCATAGTGAATTATCATACCAACCTTCGTAATCTGGGAATCCGATAGTTCTAGAATCGGAACAACGTAATTTCATCACGGAATGCACGTTTGTCAGCTCATTTAAATAATCGCGAAGTTGGGCAGAGTGCAATTTCGAAGGAATCAGATTTCGCAAGCGAGATGAATGCTAAACGCGATTTATCGACGGCCCTTTGAATATGAAAAATGTAATTGCTCAGAAGAATAATCAAATAAGTCAATATATCAAGAGCTAAATAAATTTTGAATGCGGAATCATGAGAAATAACAAGACATCTAAAAAATATAAACATTTTTATACTAGTAATTTGCGAGTTCAATGATTCTCGGATTCAAACACCTTAATTTTATCAAAAGGTTTAAGTTTGTTGGTTCATTTGACCAGACGCGGAGTTCCGTAAAGCAAAATTTCGAAGTGGCCAGATTTTTCGGCCGAAGTGAACACCAAATACGATTAACTGACGGCCACTTTAAAAGTGTACAAACAACGATACCCGAATGAAATTCATCGCGACAAAGGCGGCTAAAGCAGGGAAAAATCCACGGGGGAAAATTCGAGGATGGAAAACGGCGTTACCGTCGGTTAAGGTGGGATCGTTATTTAGAGAGGCTCTCGAGGAAAAAGGCGTGTCGCTTTGTGCGAGATCAAAAGGGTCGACTTGTTTTTCGAGTTGCTGCAATTCATATTCACATGGACGTGGAATCCATCGAGCGAGGGAACGGAAAATGAAAGTCAAACAGGTTAAACTTCTCGGCGGATGCGCAGCCCTTCGGAACGTAACCATTGCCACGACCCCAAACGAGAAAATCATTTCACGGCAGTCGGTTAAATTGAATCCGCGAGAAATTAGCCACCTAAAAGAGGCTTTCCGCTATCTTCCGGCCCGTCGCCGCACACCCCCCGCGGCGGCCTTTCATTATCAGGTCCAATAATTATTGCGGCTGTTATTGCCCCACGGAAATGGGCGCGTCTGCTCGCACACAGCCGGCCCGAATTATTTGCCAAGGAAGGAAGGAAACTGTAAAGTGTAACGAGACAAAGACCAGTCGAGCGAATTCCGCTCGTTTCTCCTTCTGCTTCCACCCCCCCCCCCCCCCCCCCCCCCCCCCCCCCCCCCCCCCCCCCCCCCCCCCCCCCCCTCCCCCCCCCCCCCCCCCCCCCCCCCCCCCCCCCCCCCCCCCCCCCTCCCCCCCACCCCCCCACCCAACAACCACCGGGAGGTTCTGCACACTCACCCCCCCCTCGCCCCCTCCCCCTCCCCCTCCCCCCACCTTTCCCCCCCCCCCTCCACATCCTCCCTCTCAATCTCGCCTAATTGCAACACAAGTGGATTG
>JABFOV010005532.1:0-11910 GCA_022817685.1 Aradophagus sp. ZL-2020
AAACTGCGTAATGGTGCGCCCATGGTATGTACGACGTTTTATGTATCGTGGGAGCGATACGTGAATATAACTTTACCGCTAAAGGGTGGATAAAATGGTTGTTTAATTATAGTAAATATTTTTTATATTACAATACTAATCTTAAATTTTTAACACAACAGGTACTCACATGGGAAATTTATTTTATTTATTTACATGTATGTTATACATACACTCAGAAAAATGTACCACTAAATTTTACTGTTAAAACAGTATTTGAGATGTATTAAGCATAAAAAGGGTAGTATTTAGTGTGTAAACACTACATTTTACTGTTAAAAACCGTAAATATTAGAGCTTACACAATAAATACTACCCTTTTAGGCTTAATACATCTCAAATACTGTTTTAACAGTAAAATTTAGTGGTACATTTTTCTGAGTGTATATTATACGTATAATAAGTATGGTGTTCTACTGGGGCGAAAGTTTCGATGAAAAAAGATTTGCTTTTTATTATTTAAAGTACGTATAAATTGTTTCCAAGTTAGCAGATATTTGCTAATTATTCACTGTTAAAATTACTAATTTCATTTAATAACTTTAATGATGAATAATTATTGCCCAGACTTCACCGCGTGGAGGTTTCTGCTTCGAAGTCTTCTTGCAATTAAATTATTCAGAATTTCGAATTTAAATATTATTTTAAATTTGAAATAGGAAATAACAATAATTACAAGACCGACAATATAACTTAAATTTTTGTTATATTACCGGAATTCTGATTTATATAATTTATTAAATTTAATTATTGTATTTTATAACATCCAATAAATAGTTTATTCTTATTCACAACGTGAGAGATTATTTCGCTTCTACACTGATATGTACAATTAGTTTATACAGCTCGGTATGGTTTAAATTGATAAAGAACGATACGGCACGAGAGAAATTGAAGCAGCACGGCTTAACACGGCAGAAATTGATGCGACACGGCACGGCAACAATTTTAAATAGAACAGTATAGTAAAATTTTAATATTAAAGTAATAAAATTAATGTTACATTTACAATTATTTACAAGAAGTTCTGCATAATATGGTGAACAGCGTTGTGTATTTTGTATTATTCTGATTACCCGCGTGAAAAAATTTCGTCTGGCATCAAATCTGGAAGAACTGTCTTACCAGACTGATAGCCGGACGAAATGAGTCTGGGCCAGACTAATTGCCAGGTGAAATTAGTACGGCGAATCATCTGGCAGAAGTCCGGGAAACAATCTGGCAAGGGACGGTATTGGACCGGAACCTATACTTTTCAGTCTGGCAATCGGAGCGAATTCAGTATGGCAAGAAGTACGGCAGTTGTCTGGCAACATATCTGGCAAAAGTCGGCATGCCGTAATACTTTAAGAATGATTATTTTTTAAATAAATAATAATTTAATTATTAGTTTCTTTATTTATTATTCATATTACGCTCTTTAAAGGTATACGCATATAAAAGCCTATATATAGAAGCCTCCTCCTTAGGAGGAGGCTTTTATATATAATAATATTAACATTATAGGCCGTAATGTTAAATAATACATAAAAAAATAAATAATTAAAAAATTATTTATTTAAAAAAATGATTATCCCTAAAGTAGTACGGCATGCCGACTTTTGCCAGATATGGTGCCAGATAACTGCCGTACTACTTGCCGTACCGAATTTACTCCGATTGTCAGACTGAAAAGTATGGGTTCCGGTCCAATGCCGTCCCTTGCCAGATTGTTCCCCGGACTTCTGCCAGACGATTCGCCGTACTAATTTCACCTGGCAATGAGTCTGTGGCCCAGACTCATTTCGTCCGGCTATCAGTCTGGTAAGAGATTCTTCCAGATTTGATGCCAGACGAAATTTTTTCCACGCGGGTACCTACAAAAAGGATTTAACAAATAAAAAATTCTTGGCCGAAGACAAAATCTATTTTGATGTTTTGCTAAGAAAAAACCTTTTTAAATCAAGAAAATTGTCTTGACTCAAGTTATTAAATGATCGAAGCAAGAGAAAATATCTTGACGCGTTAAAGTTAAGTTAAGAGAAGAAAATAATTGCAAATTGTAGTTATTCTTTAACGAAGTTAAAAATTTTGGTTAGGATATATTAAAGTGAATGAAATTCGAAATGTAATAAATTCAGGATGTCGATAAGAATGATATCCGTCATAATTTAACGGAAATTCGGGTTTCTTGTAAATTTCCGTGACATGTTTAAAAATGATAAGAGGGAAGACATTAATTTTCATACATTCACCGTGCTCATCTGTTTATTTCCATTAACTCAAGTTAAACTCGAAGATTCAGAGCTGAAGTTACTTTGTAATCCTTGTTTACAGTGTGAGCATTTTGAGCTTACACCTACTTCCATAATTCAGAGATCAATATTTCCCGCGTACGTGTGGGTTCACGTATCCGTGGCCCGTGCGTATGTGAGTTCGTATAAAGAGAATCCGGGGACGGTTACATTTGACACGAAACCGGTATTAATTTGGCATCAAGATGATTACGTGGGAACGCGTACGCCCACATTATGATTTTATTTGCCAGAAATGTGCACAGTCATTTGACTCTGAATTGACATCAACTTTATAATTTTACAGTTAATCTCAAAACTTTATACACTCTGCAGAAAGACTTTAATTTTAAAATAAAATACTCCAAATCAAAATTGAACTTGAAATATCAACTAATTAGTTAAATCTTAAAGTTCAATTTTTTCAGCATATTACTTCAAGGTTAAAAAAAATTCTTACTTCTTTTATATCAATAAAACAATGTAGATAATGTAAAATATATAAATATCACTAAAATTTAAAGAAAGAAAAAATATGATATTTAATACTGACTTCTGAAAATTGAATACAGAAGTTGAAACTTTTGTCTTTTTGGCATGTAAATACTTGATTGACGGCAATAAATTTAAATTGCAACGTAATATATTCTTTTAAGTGTAACTCTTAGTAGGAAGTGGACTCTGAAATTAATTTCTGGCAAATGTTAGGTGAACACGGTCACTGCATAATTCTAACAGATTTTAATCTCAAAATTAGTCCACTAAAATTTTGCTTAAGTAGCAAGTATTAGATTCTAGCCGAATTTATTTAATACCAAGCAGCTACATAAAATGAGCGTATAAAGAGAGAAAATAAACGTAATTTACTTGTGCCCTCAATTTTACACTTACTTTCACATAGAACAACGTTTTTACATTTTATATTACCACTCTGGTTACTTTTCAACCAAAATAAGATATGATTTATGGTGAAAATTGACTTAAACATTTTACTAACCGCAGTTAACAAAATTTTAATAACGTGCACCATTTGTATAAAAAGAGAAAAAAATTAAGTAAACGTCTTATTTATAATCGAGGGAAAAATTGAATTCAACTTTTACCAAGGTAAACTTGAATTCTTTACAAAAAGCCCCTCATTTCATTTCAAATTAGATTTTGAATCCGATATTAAATATTGAACGAAATTTCCAAAGTATGTAACATACAATCAACAACACGGACATGAAATAATATGTAATCATAGTCAAACAAACGCACCCCCGTTAAATGAATGAAATAGATACGTTTCAAAAGTTCCATATTTTGTTGGTCGAGTCGGGTCACCGCTTTGGCTTCTTCGTCCAATTTGTCCGGATTGTATCGACACGCGGCGTTGAACTTCGGAGCCCTGTTGTCGATCTTCGATTTCGCCAACGCGACGTTGATCCTGTGGGTTACGTAGATTGCGAAATCCATTTGCGCGGTCCGCGCGTCCACCTGCACACGAAACGCCAGCGTGAGCGAACATAGCGAGCGCTTGTTTGTCGCCGGAGCTTTTATAATCACCTGGCCCGGCAGAAATAGAAACTTCGGACGCGGCTTCAGGCGCCTCGCAATACGAACTTTCCGTGCACCTTTGTTTGGCCGGAACATCGCAATCGAGCGCGCGTTTCCTTCGACGTTAGCAAACGTGCCACTTGCAAATTTAATCGAACGGCCACCGCCGAGAAAACAAAAGCTAGCTACTTCGTTCAATCAATTCCCGTCTAATTTCAAATCAAAACGTTGCTTCGAATTTCAGACGAATTAATAGTCTGTAATGAAATCCATTATTGAATAATCAACAAATTCAGTTTATCGTTGGATTATTTTTATAAGTAGATTTTGTTATGAAAAAGTACTCTTGTGACGAATGGATTTTTTTTTTTTTTCTAAATAAACTGGAATCTTATTTATCAGTGAATATATGTATCTAATATATATAATTATATTTACATTTACATATAATATTGAATTGAAATATATTTAAATGGTTTATATCAACTCATTTTTTTATTGCCATAAATATTTATATCGCATTTTCGATTTTGCCCGCCTTTGCGCAACAAACTAGCAAATTTACATGAGAAAATGTCTCTCCGCGTATTTAGCTGACGTCGCAGTGCACATTGTTTGCGATGTAACGCGGGCGGCAATTATTTTAACTTTACTCCTATGAATTTTCACTTCGTCGCGAAATCTGAAATGCAAAGACGCCACGCAAATAATTACACGACTTTCTGAATGAAAATAATACCCGGGCTTAATTCGGAGAAAGGTCTAATTACATGGCCAAGTTCATTTATTCAAACTAAAATTAATTATACAGAGCCCTATGTAAACTAAGATTATTTTTCTTTTCCACAAGTTTATTTTTATAAGAAACAAGTTGAAAGTTAGAAAATTAAAATGAAAATTGATCTCCCATCAAAATCTTCGTTTCGTGTCACAACTTAATGATAATTATAAATTGAACCCACGATCCAAGTATTTTCGTGTCATTGTAAGTATTTAATTTTAAAAACCTGTTCCCCGAGTGGGACATTTTTGTTCAATTTCATCATTTTTTTTGTCAGGTATTATAGGGAGTTTTGGAAACAAAACGTATTAACACGAATATGTACAATTTTTACGCGAGTCAGCGCTTTCAACGATTTCCTTGTTATTTCGTTGATTGACGTTTTCAAATGGCTAGACACTTAATCAAGCAATTCGTACACGAGCTCTTTAAAACAGACCCGTTTTTTCGCAGGTTTTGCGTTAACGCGTTTCAATTTCAACTAAATGACCCTGGCTTATCAATCATTGTCAGTTGGTACACTTATTTCTAATCATTAATATCGAAAGTTGGTATTTAAAAACAAATAATTCATTTCCAGTAAAAATAATAAAGACGTAATCGTCATTTCTGCGAAACAATTCGTTACTTCGATCGAAACATGTTACACCGGTCGTACGAAAGTTGTAAAACAAATTCCCTTTTATCGGTTGACTGCAATATCGTGGAAAACAATTTGAACCGCGCAAGACCTGGCCGCTGAAGAACGAGATAATGCCGGCAGTGTTAATAGCGGCATCACTTGTGTAAAAGAAAATTACGTATAAGAAAGTTTTTAATGTGTCGTAAATACGCGGTTTCAATTTAATTAAACGAGTCGGGGCCAAGCTATTTATCGCGTTAACTTTTGAGTAAGTGGCGCTTACCATTAATCGTGCATTTACATTGTCATTATTAACTTTTTTAATACAATTGCAAAATGAGGCTTCGTTATGACGAAAGTTGAAATTAAGATTGAGGAAAAATGTACGCGGTATGAATTTATTGCCAAGATTTATACGCGATTCGCAGCGTTCATTTTTTAATTTTATTCGCTTTGGGAGTTATACAATATTTGCCGGTAAATTATTGCTGGTCACTTAGTTATTTTATTATTGTCTTACACATGTAAGAAAAACTTTAATTTTCAAGTACAATACGGCGAAATTAAAGTTAAATTTGAAATTCTAACGAATAAGGTTGTTCTATATTTTAAATGCTGTCATTTCATTGGGCACATTTTTAAATTAGATAACTTCAACTTAAATTGTACAATAAATTAAATTATATATTAATTTAAAAATTCAAGTTATTTTTTACAGAATATTGTCAACTTTAATCCGGCACTTTTCTAATTATGTTACAATGTTTTCAAAAAGTTCGTTTCCAAAAAAGTTCATAATCGAATGCTACGGTATCGACGTTTATCGATTGTAATTTCGACACATCAAATAACCAAACCATTATCTCTAAATAGTCACCCCATTTGATTTATTTTAAATTGACAATATTTAATGGATTTAAATTCAATAGATGAACTAATGAAATTGAAAAGTGAAAATTCAAACTTGAAACAATCGATTGAAAGATTAAATGGCGTAGTATACGTGAAAGATGAAAACATAGATTTATTATTAAAGGAAAATCTGACATTTCGACAGAAGATTAAAGATGTCAAAAGAGAATACACGTTGTTGCTTAAGAAATTTTATAATTTATCTAAACTTTGGCAACGTTATCAAGTAACAAGATGGAAGAAAAAGTTATCAAATCAAAAAAAACATATACACAAATTACGTTTGTTGATTAAGTTAGAGCGGCGAAACTATAGAAAATATTTATTAAGTATAAATCAGAGTTTATTGCAAATTCCACCAGAAGATGATTCTACTAAATGCGACCTTGATAACTTAGATGCTTTATCTAAGGACGAGTCAAAGTCCATAGTCCCAAAAAAAGTTGACAGTTTCTGGAGTAGATATCGGTTATCCTTTTATGCGGAAAAAAGTCAATCCGAAGGTAACTAATTTAATCTTCGTATATGAATTTCGTTTAATTTTATCAAATCTTTTTAAAACAGATAGCAGCGATTTTCACCAAGCTTCATCCTACTTAAAATTTTTATTTCGGTTCCCCGACGAATTATGTGGTAACATGGTTCGAATATGGAAACCCACAAGTATCATTTCCTACATGTTTGACGAACCACACTGTGGACAACTGAATAACATTAATGAATTGTTAGCAAACCCAGCCAAAAAGTCACAAGAAGATTCATCATTTTCGATTTCACCGTCATTTTGCGAATCGTTCAATGCGAAAGTAAATTGTCTCGACGAACACACGGCGTATTCTGACGGGGACTATTTTAAATGTTTAGCGATTCCATATATAAAGTCGTCGAATTGTGGAGATAATGATTCCGAAAAATCTGTTCCAAGTATATGCAAGTTGAAAGATAAAAATAAAGTTCGACAAAATAAACTTAAGGCTGTGCCATCGCGATTATCTAAAGATAAGATTCAAGTTAAAACCGTGCGTGGCAATAATTTCAAAACTGGAAGAAAAAATGAACTAAATGGTCCAGGAGTAAATAAAAAGAAAGAATCGATGGCATCGCGCAGTTTAAGCTCTCGAAATTTTACGAAACAACCTGTAAAAATTACTAATCAGAAAATTATAGCGGTAAGTGTTTTTCACGAAATTAAGATTAAGCCTCGCTTTTAATGCAACATTTAAAAAGTGAGTACTGAATAATTTCGATTCTCATTTTATTTATTATTTTGTTTAAAATGAGAGAATAGTCACATGCGAGGATTATCAAGTAAATACGCTAGTAAGAAAAGTATAAAATTTAAATAAGTATTATACATCGAGATTTGTAATAAAGTAGATACTGTTTTGTGCTAACATTCACTGCAATATTTATACATTTTCAGAACAAAGGATTAACCAAATTGAAGGAAATTGCGAGTCCAAGTGTAAAATCTAAAGAAAATATTATAATCAAAGATAAAATTGTAAAGCCGAATAAAAACGAAAATGCAATAGAAAAAAAATTGGAAAAAATGAAGAATATCAAAAAAGTGGAAAATGTGAAGAAAACGGAAAATAGGAAACGAGTAAATATTGTGAACAATATGGAAAATGCGAAAAAAGCAGGAAATATGAAAAAAGTAGATATAATTAAAAATGTTAAAAAATCTCAAAATGTAGAAAAGCGTCCTATCTTGAAAAATCAGAATCAACGCGAGATATTAATTATAAGCAACGGGGCCTTGCCTTGCTTGAATAATCAGAATCAAGCAATTCTAAAAAACGGGCCGAAAATTGTAGTAGCGCACAGCAAATTGTTGACAAAATTACCGGAACGAAAAGAGCGATTTGTATGCAAACTTAACGACGTAGATTTGTTGGAAAGTAAAGATGGACGTATAAACGTATACAATACATTTTACGACGACAAAAATAGTCTGAGCTTGAACGAAAAGAAAGATTTTTTTGTACAAGATTATATTTCGTCTTGTGTTCATGATAAATGGTTTGAAGAAAGTAATTTTGGTGTGCATTTCGCGAAAGAATATAATTTCGGTAGCAACGTCACAAAAGAGGTATTTACTATTGAAATTATATTATTAAATAATTATTATTAATTAATTATTTAATTTTTTATTAATTTTTTATTTGCAGGATGTTCAACGTGTCGGCAAAATAATTCACGATCACATGAACGCAAAATATTATTGGAAACATAATTCACAATTCTAACAATAATAACTACTCGAATTGCTTTGTGCTAAAATTCGTTTGCAAAATGACAGTGATTTTACAATCTTTTAAATCAAATTTAAACGGACAGATTTGAAATTGACAATAATTATATGGCTAAACAATATGAAATAAAAAAAAAGTAACATTACTTTTGTTCATTTCTCATAAAATATTATAGAGTTGTGTTTGGAATCGATTTCTGGTTATCTCTATAGATAGCCATAAATTATACAATAGATACTCCATTAGACCTAGTGATATGTAAAAATTATCGACATGTAACGTCATAATTCACTTTACTAATTATAAATGAGTAGCGAGAAAAAAAATGAATAAGACGAACGTTAGGGCGAGCGAAGTCGAGAAATGTCAATCATTTGTCATTAGTTTGACATATTTAACGCGATTTGAATACATGCATCTTCAAGTGTCCTGATTGTGCATCAATCTGATGTCAGGCTGCCGACAGTCTGATGGAAATACCGCGGGTTCGATTGATTTGCTGCAAATTCGATTCAAGGATCTATTAATAACAGTGATCGTTCATTTTAGAAGTATTTTTTAGAAAATTGAATTAAATTCGTCAGACGTTATATGAAAATTGTTTTCTTTATATCGACGCAGAAATAAGTTTTAATAAATCAACAAAATATTTGTTGAATTAATATAACATTTGGTAGATTAAAATAATTGTAAAAGGAAGTGTAAAATTAACAAAACACTTTTTGATGTTTATATAAATATCATTGACCAAATGAAATGTTTCCATCCAACATATTTAAATTTGTTTATCCCTTAAACATAATTTATCCAAATAAATTGTAGACTTTTTTTTAATTATAATAACTTGAGTCCTCGTAAAACCAGGTTTCGGTATATTTTAATATCAATTCAAGAATTTTAAATTCAATGGAATCGCGTATTAAATATTTTTTTGATAAAAAATTTTGTTTCAAGTTTTTCGTTAAACGAATTGTTTTCAAGTTTGTCTTTGACAATATAATTACCATTGCCATTGCTAAATTTGGTCACAATTAAATATTGAACACATTTTTTGTTGATACTTTCAATCATGATTAAAAGACTTTACACGTTTTTAAAAGCATAACGTGGAAACATCGGACGACGTAATAACGTGCGAACCAATGCAATTCAGTATGGAGAAATGGTAAAATATCAGCATTGTATTAATAGGTTATGCCTTAGCAAGTAATATTAGTCGGTCAGTGGAAAAGGTCAGTGTGTAGTCAAACATACCGAACTACTCGCCTTTAGAAATACACTGAGCGATTATACATTTCTCTTATGTATAGTGTAAATACATTTTTCACAACTAATCGTCAGAACTGAAATCGTACGCTTCTGTTCAATTTATCCTTCAATTATTAGAAATACGATTCGAGAAGAATTGTTCGTTATTTAATCAAAATACAGCAAGATGAAATAATTAAACGAATTTAAATCATCAAACAAATGCAAATCCTGACCGAATCATGCATTTTCGACAATAACTATAAAACAATAAATTACCAACGAAAATCAAATAGTTTATGTTTATTGCCATTAATGAATAACTGTTATAGTTTACTTAAAATCAATACACAAATCAAGACGAAAAAGAACAATTGTTGCAATGTTTGTATTCAATCATTATTCACGTTTTACACATTTTATAAAAAAAGAAAACAAAAAGGAAACGGTGCAATGATTTTTTACAATATCGATCGATCCGACTGATATTTGCTGTAAACCGTTATAAATAAATGTAACAACCTTTGAACGATACCACACTGACCTTTCGCAGTTCTTATCGGGTCTAATGAGTTTGACAATTCTGTGGCTAGTTCAACTTTTCGCATTAAATATTAATAAAAAGTTTCACGTTAATTTTTTCTCCTTAATTAATATTTACAGTACATCGAAATATTTGTTGAATCAAAATTTGGTTAATTCAAGGAAAAAATTGAGTTTTTGTGCAATTAAAAATATTATCAGTTAAATGACTTGTGCCTTTTGGTTGGATCAACAAAACATCGGTGTTGAAATATAACGATTTTATAAACGAAACTCTCAAACTGTTTATATATTTTGAAAATGAAAAAATTCTTTTTTTTCCATATGTTTTAGCACTGAACCTAACTTTAAATTTTCGATGTTTCAAGTTTTCCAAAATCATCTAATGATTCCCAAAGTTCCAATTTTCTAAAAGGTAATTTATTTGAAACATTTGTTTATACAATGTCATCGACAATATGTGAATACCAGTGTTTATTTAAATTTGAAAACAGATTTATGTGTTGAACAAAATTTAATCCATCTAAATAAAAAAAATCAACTACGTAAAGAATGATCTACGATACGATACATATTTAAAGAAAAATTATATTGTTAACCCAACGCCTACATTTCTGTCACGTTTAACTGTTTTGCGTCATCATACTGAGTGACGGTAATGACCGCGTTCAACAATCCTTTACGAACGCATCCATCGTGTCGTATTAAAATCGGTTCGCGCTGATTAAAGATTAAAAAAATGCCACGAAATAGCTTTGCTTGCGGTGAAAACATTTGCGTCAAGTATGCTCGCGATATCACCCTAGTAAAAATTAAACCTGAGCCCTTTAAAGGTTAACCCTACAACTAAGTAGGGACCTTTAAACGAGGTTACAGGGCTTAATCAGGTACCTTTATTGGCGCGTTACGACTCGCCCTTGAAATACCTTTAAAGGCACGCCTTCAAAGGCCCTTTTAATTATTTAGTAAGGCTTGCATTAAAAAAACAATTTTTATACCTTGCACTGGATTTTTTTCGTACGCTGTTCTTATGTTTTTTAAATTTAAAATATATAGAAACAATATAATGGATAACCATATAAATATAATTTTTATTTTTATGTTTAACGTCCGATTTTATAGTCATCAATTGAAATTTCAAACAATTTGAAAATTTCAGATTTTATATAAATTTGAATTCTTTATTTTCAATCTAAGTATGATTTTTTATACAATACACTACAATAATCTTTATTTTCCTAATTATTTTTTTTATTTTAAATATTATCCTAATTTTATTTTAATATAATTTTCGATAGTTCTTTTATTTATTATTTTTTAGCATTATTTAATATTTTCAATGTTAATTAATATAATATTGAATACAATATTATATTTACAATAATATTATAAATAAATTTTGTTTTATTTAATTTTATTTTGTTTTATATTAAAAAAAACTAATTATAAACAATTAAGAATCACTATCAATATTTCACATAAAATAAAGTAAATATGTGCATATATTTGCTTTTAGAAATGAAGTAGACATTGCACACGCTTTTCACACCATCCCGATTGAGCTTTTAAAGGTAATTTACAAATGTGCTTCAAATTGCACTACTAAGGCGCACCAATTAGGGCCCTTCAAGTGACCATAAATGAACCTTCAAAGGTATGTTGAAGGCAAGTTGTAACATGCCCTGTATCCGCCTC
>JABFOV010005533.1:0-11911 GCA_022817685.1 Aradophagus sp. ZL-2020
CGTTTAACTTGACGACTAGCTCGACCATTCACAGTTAGTAAATATGCCACCCGCGCTGGTCGCTCATTTAAACTATTGGAACTTGAATTTTTTGCTTCCTGAGGTTTAAATCCTGAAGATAATTAGCATTTTTAATATACTTTTAAAATGTAATAATTATTAATAATTCAAATCTATTCCTTCGTTTTTTTTTACAAAAACTACGCAAAAAAAAGAAGATAAATAATTCTCCCTAGCAGTTATAGATATATATCCATTTCGTTCATAAACAAATAAAAAATAATCGCCCAGAAAACAAAATTGTGTTGTATAATCGGTTCGAACAATCACTTTTTTTTTTTTTTTTTTTTCAAGTATATTGCATGTGTATAACATCTTACTTTGGATTTCTGTAGAGTAAACAGTAATTGTCAAGTAGCCTCCACAAGATTGCTTAGAATCTCCAGGACATTTCATATTACAACTAGAATCTGGTAACCTCTGCAGCTGCGGAGGTTCATCTATTCCACAAAAACATTCAATTCTGAAAATAAAAATATTTCGTTATAAAATCAATCACTCAATATTACACAGAGAAAAATTAAATTGGAATTTTTATCATATTACACGCTGGAAGTGGGATATACTTGGATCTTTAGTGATCTTTATTAATAAATTCTAACATTTTATTATTTTACATCTAAGTTACAATATACTATTGAGAAATAATTATATTACGAGTCTTGTTCTCGTAATAATTAAAGTCGTAGTATCGCTACCAAAACTGTAGTGTCCAGATGTCATCAAAAGTTTAAGAGCATAGAGAAAAAAATCTAGAGGAGTAAGCCTCATTGCCCCCATCTCCTTCTTTGTCTAACGGTTTTCGTATCGAATGGCGTTACATGGTTAAAATGTTTGACAAAAGTTTGAACAAGTTTTAACAAAAGGAAAAATAAAAGAAAAAAAAACTAAGGTTTACATTTATTAAAAAATGAGTAAAAAGGAAGTAAAAAGAGTTTTCTACACAAGAGTAAGAAAAGAAAATTAAGAAAATTAAAAATAAATTACATAAGAATGCAAAATTTGACCATAGCATGAATTTAGAGAATTACAATGAGATTCTGCGTGGAAAAAAATAGTCTAAATTTATTACGGAAACAGTATGGCAAAGTATTACGGTAGTAATTTGGGCCATACTACATCCATGTTAAAATACACTATAACATGGTATTTGGCCATGTTCCAATTTCCGTTTGAATTTTCAGTTTGGAATTTTAAATTTTGAGTTGCTAAAAGAATCAAATTCTCGAGGACCATGTTTGTCTATTTTATTTTGCCATGTTTATTTACTAATCATTCCACTTGATTTTTTATGTCACATATTTTGACTTCTCGAGCATTAGAAAAAAAGGGGTTGAGTTGAAGCTTTAACTTTTGGAAAATTCAAGATGTGGACAACCCTGAAAATCCAGCATCCTTATTCCTGAATTCTTGTTCCTGTCCACATCCTGGAGAATTGCTTTTTGGGAAGGGTTCGGAGATGTCTCGAGTTTTCGGAATACTGGTTTTCGGTTTGACTGACAACAATAGGAGTGTCGGGCTGGATGCGATTCCTGGCTCGAACGAAGGGTTGTCAGTCAACGTCTAGGATTTTTAAATTTATTTTGTCATGAATCAGCAACCGTCAAGTATCAGCTTGAGTTTTTTCGAAATTAAAATATTTTGAGTCTTTGTGGGACGGTTCGGATTCTCGCCTTGGGTGATGTGATTATTGAGATTTCGACGCTGTGTGACCTACTCGGTAAGTGATTAAGTTTGAGTCTTTCTTTAGTGTCTTGATCACGAATTAAGTTAATTTTGTCGTCGCTCGAGTCAGGCTCTTGTAGCCTTTTCAATTTATAGTTTCATTCAAATTTATTAATAAACTTTTAATTTATTTTTATAAATCTTGTCTCGAGTTTATTTGCTTCAAGTTTAGAGTTTTATTTTAATTATAGTAAAATATACCAAAAGTTGGTTTAGTTCTTTTGTTTGGTTCTTTTAATATTAATTCGAACTTAATTTAATTCAATTCAGTTTTAAGTTAAATAATTACAGCTTTTGTTCTAACACAGTCCGGGCCACCCAGACTAAAACAGTATGGGTCAATCGAAAGATCTAGACTAATTTTGGACTAAATCCCAGACTGAAATAATCTGGCTGAAGTCTGACGAGGGCAGAAGTCAGGTCTATACAATGGTACGGCAACGATTCAGCAATAGTATGAAAAATTTACCAAAAATTCCAGACCATTTCTAGACAAACGCCAGACTAACTCAGTCTGGCTAGAGTCCGGTAAAAGTACCGATTCCGGACTACTAAAAGTGCATGGCTGACGCACGGCACCAGTACGGACGAGTTACTGAAATTCCAGACCAATGCCAGACAAACGCCAAATTGATTTAATCTTGCTGAGTAGTCTAGATATTGTATGGACATGGTCTGGATTAGGTCTATTAACAGTCTGGCTGTGCCAGACTAATTTTATTAATTTATTCAAGAAATAATTTGTTGAATAATTTTATGAATACTATTTAATAACAATTTACCGTATTTATATTAAAAAAAAAAGAAAACAAAGAAAAAAACATTTCGATAGAAAACCACGAACTTTTATTTTCTTCTGACGACAGAGCTAGGAATCGAACTCGGGAACTTTGAGTTTGTAGTCAAGACACATAACCGCTTGTCCAGAGCGACATGTGATAGCACACTCCAAATTACAGGTTGACATTCGTCGAATTAAACGATTACACTCAGAGAAATAATTTAGTAATTTTAAATAAATCAATTTATTTAGATTTACTTGAAAGTACCTAAAATTTATTTGTTTTAAAGGCATATTTATTTGATTTAAATATATTGTTTTTATTTGAAATTAATAAAAATTTTTATATAAAATAGAACTTTTTAATTTACTTGAATTGAAAAAAATAAATTATTATTATAAATAAATAAATACTTGAATCTAATAAATAAGATATTCACTTAAAATAATGAAAAATTTTAAATAATAATTGTCATTTAAATCGTAATTAACACTACGAACAATAATTAAAAAAATATAAAAACATTTCCTGATTTCAATTTTTAAGCGAACGTTTTTACTTTAAAACAAAAATTCTTTAAACAAATAATTAAAATTCTTTAAACAAGTCTCGTTCGAGACGGATACAACATTGTAGAATTGCTTCCAATGCTGGATTATTTCACAAGAAACGTTCGAATTTTTAAAATAAATGAATCTCGTTCTGACATATGTAGCCTTGACAACCTCATAACGTTTCTTGTGCTGGTTGACAACAGTCGTTTTTTCTTTAAGAAATATAAATAATATTATAATTATTATTATAATTATTAGCAGTTAGTTTTGTCTTTTTTCATAAAATGAGCAAAAGAAAGGAAGGTTGTGATAATATTGATTATCTGAATAAAAAAATTCAGAAATTGAATAAAAAAATTGCGAAGCTGTCTACACCGGAAAGTGACAGCAATGTGATAGAGTCACAGACTCTTAATCAACCGGCTGTTATGGATTCGCAAATCGAAGGCCCTATTTCAGTAAATATTATAGGTAATTAATATTATATTAAAAAAAAAAAAAAAAGAATATGTCATGAGTTGCATTTTTTTTTTTACTATATTGGGCAGTGAGCCTTCTATTAGGAAGGACATACTGTACCTATTTAACATTAATGAGCTTATAAGCCGAATGTCAACTTACATATCCCTTTAAATGAAACCCAGATGATTCATGAACCAGATGTTAAAAAGAGGTTGAGTTGATGTCAGATTAAATGGATTTTGAAGATGAATTTCAGTCTGAAATTTTTGCAGAAGATGAGACTGATTTGAACCAAAGTAGTTCATCTGACGAAAAACAGCTTGACGAGGATACGTTAAAAATTCTTGGAGACATTCCAGAATTAAAAGAACAAAATAAAATTAAATTAAGTAAAAACGTAACTGACCGTTGGAAATTTTGGATTATATAATTTTGAATATATTCAAAAAACTAATGATTTGAGAAATGGTTGTGATCATTTTTTTATCACAACAACTAAACCTCATAAACCAGTTACAACAACCACAATTAGCCGATGGTTTAAAACTAGATTAGCTAATTGTGGAATTAGTAATGAGTTTACTGGTTACAGTACGGTGCCATACACAAAATATCACATGACAAAATATCACGGGCAAAATATCACGGACAAAATAACTCATGGACAAAATAACACAAGAAAAAATATCACAAGACAAAAAAACACACAGACAAATTAACACATGACTAAAATAACACATAATAAAAATTTACTTGTTCGTTACTTTCTTTGCATATATTTCAATTTATTTTTATTAAATTTTTATTTCCTTTTTTTTAAGTTTTCTTTCAATATATTTTCATCAATTACTGACATCTAGCAATTTTTATGTATACTATTATTGCGTGAAACGATTTCAAACATTCCGTTCGTACTCCTTATTTACATTTCACTTTTAGGTATGAAATCTTTTTTCCAGGTCTTCATGTTATTCGATCCACAGTATTATACACGTGCCTCGTTCTGTGATTAGATATCCATACATTAGAATACCATTTTTTTAATTATTACTTTATTTATTTGTAACGTGCATTTATTTATTCCGTGTATTTATTTATTGCAATATGCTTCAATTCATTAAAAGTCAGAAACGTTAAAAATTATTATTACATAATGGATATTCCTTTAATTTACACAGAATACTGAAATCTAAATACACTTGGCGTTGCACTAATTATAGTCGTTGTCATTGTCTTGCTCTGTGCCATACAACATCTGATAAACGTTCTGGTAATTATTTATTATTATTATATCACGAGTAGTTTTATTACTGTTAGGGGGGGCTCTGCCCCCCCCCCCCTTGAAATCCCCCGAATACTTGATTGGCACAGAGGTCCCATAATCAGTAGGCAATTCCTCTTTATTTTTTCTATTTTTTTTTTATTTTGCATTTTAAATAAAACTTCTTTTTTGTGTTATTTTTCCAGTGTTATTTTGTCTGTGTGTTTTTTTGTCCTGTGATATTATGTTCTGTGTTATTTTGTCCGTGATATTTTGTTATGTGATATTTTGTCCGGGTACCTACAGTACAAGGCACGCATCTTCATCAGCGGCTTTTAAAAAGGGTATTAGTTTAGACATAATCCGTAAAACTGCTGGTTGGTCTGCAACTTCTCAAGTCTTTGGCAAATTTTATAACAAAAGAATTATGACAGCTAAAGATCATTACGCAAATATTATTCTTAAATAAGAGCGATAGATTATGAATTTATTGTATTAGCTTAATTTATAATCAATAAAATAAAAAAGAAATAACTTGTGCATATTTTCTTCATTGAATAAAATATATTTTTTCTTCTTAGTAATTCTAAATATCTACAATGTTATATCCGTCTCGATTGAAACTCGATATATAAATGTACAGTCAAACAATTGTATATGAAGTTCGACTGTAATTATATTAAGAGTCTCGTTCGAGATGAAGTCCCGCCCAGAGAACAAATTATTCTTTTTGTATCTCCCACCCTACAAAAAAATATATAAGTACATATTCTAAACATTATGAGGTTGTCAAGGCTACATATGTCAGAACAAGATTCATTTATTTTAAAAATTCGAACGTTTCTTGTGAAATAATCCAGCATTAAAAGCGATACTACAATGTTATAATCGTCTCGAACGAGATTCTTAATATAATTACAGTCGAACTTCATATACAATTATTTGACTGTACAATAAATTTCGTCTAGGTTTTCTAAAGGCTCGGTATTCAAGTGTGTCTTTGGTACCGTGGTAACGTGTTCGATTTTGTAACTTCGCCATTCGTGGTTTCGATTCCGAGCGACGAGGAAGTTTTTTAAGTTTAAAGATGATAAATGGAAGTTATAGTACACAAAAATAATTAAATAAAACAAATTAATTTAGTAAAAAATCGAATTATGAAAGTAGCAAATAATTATAAATAAATTAGTTCAAATTTCTTTTAAACTTACATTTTATACTTTTATATTTTTATAATAAAATATTCATTCCATGAATAAAGATTGTATTTAAAACAAATATTTTATTTATTAGAAATTAATATAAAATGTAGTCATTTTAAATAAAAAAAAATGGGTGCATTTTTTTGTTTAAATCAAATAACTTTTTATTAGGTTTGTATTTAAATGATAAAATTTATTAGTTTTAAATAAATTTTCTTTGAAAGTAATATTATTTTTTTCTGAGTGTAAAGTCTCGTAGCTAGCACAATCAGGATGAAGGAATACTTAATATCAGAAACAAATTTTGATTAATATAAAAAATTCGTTTTTTTATTATTGATATTGTTCAACAATGTTTTAAAAACAAATTGTTCAAAAAATCAAAACTTGAAAGATGTAGTTTTTCTGACGTTACAAATTATCTTGGAATTAATTTTCATAAAATCAAATGTTTACACAATTTGTATTTAAATAAATTATTAAACAATTATGAAAAATTACGGTTTTTGTAATATAAAATTTCCTTCATCAGATTGTTTTAATTACGGAACTTTTTTCGAAAAATCCGTGTTTTTTCGTAATTCTGATTGTTTAATAGTTGATTTATAAACAAATTGTTTAAACAAGTGAATTTTATGGATATTAATTTCATAATAATTTTTAACGTCAGAAAAAACACAACTTTCAAGTTTTGATTTTTTAGACAATTTGTATTTAAACAATTGTTAAACAATATCGATAATAAAAAAACGAATTTTTTATATTAATTTAAATTTGTTTCTGAGATTAAGTATTCCTTCATCCTGTATAAGACTTTAATCGTTTAATTTAACGATAGAGCGAATGGACGAATGTCTACCTTGAATAATTTGAATAATTATTCTGAGCAATCATTTCTGATTGCTTAAGATAAATGTAGACCAATTTTGGTCACTACAAGTGACTTTGTACAGATTTTGGATGATTAAGGTTGAGTCTAAACTATTAGGGCAACTTCTTGATAATTTAAAAGAATTTGGAACATTTAAATTAATCTGGATTAAACTCCATTAATTCGAATTACACCAGATTGACTCGTGTTAATTAAGATCTATTCAAATTAATTTAGATGGATTTACGTTACTTCTGGAAAATACACGCCAATTAGATTTGATTTGAATTATGTGTAATGCTCGAGGTTATAATATATTGCTAAAGACCATAAAAATGTTACTTATCAACGTCTGGGTGGAAGAAGGTTCTATTCTAGAATTGCAATGAAGAAGGTTCTATTTCGATGGGTTCTATTTCAGCATATTTGTCGTAAACTAGTTTATGTTGGTAATATTTTCCATTTTAATCATTAAATTCCAAATATGAATTGTTTATTAAAAGTTAATGAAATATTTGTATTCGGAGTTTATGGTTTATGGGTTCTGCTGTGTGGATTATGGTTTATGGGTTTCAGTACATGAGTCGTCACTCTAAAAAGAAGTGTCTTCAAAGTATCTTATTTGAAGACATTTAGACACTTATTTATGTCTTTTCTTGGAAGAGTGTCTTGTAACAAGAAATCTTTCGTGTCTTTTTGGTAAAAGTGTCTTCAACTAAGACACTTCTTTTTGCTGTAATGGTTTGTAGATTATGGTTAATGGGTTACGGTTCAATAATGAATGAAGTAGGTTAAATAATGAATAAACAAGTACATCTAATAATATCTAATGATACATGTACATCTAATAATAACATAACCATGAAATAGGTAACCATGAAATAATGATAATATCATTAGATGTACTTTTTTAATCGTTATTCAATCGTTATTTTACCATTATTTCACCTACTTTAATCATTATTGAATCGTAACCCATAAACCATAATCCAAACAGCAGAACCCGTAAATATTAACCCACAAATCATAAACTACAAATACAAATATTTCATCGATTTTTAATATAGCACAATTCATATTTGGAATTAATACCCGCGGAAAATATTACCAACATAAATTAGTTTACAAAAAACATGTTAAAATAGAATCCGTCAAAATAGAACCTTTTTTATATCGCTTTTGAAATAAGACCTTCTTCACGACTTTTATGAAATAGAACCTTCTTCAAGACATTTCTGAAATAAAACGTTCTTCCACCCAGGTGTCGATATACAAAATTGTTATGAAAATATTGTATTTTTGATATTTCTATACTCAGTAAAACTATAGGTTCCGAACGTCCAAAAATATTTTATTAAAATTTTTGCGCCATGATATATGCTTGAAGTTTCAAACATTTATAGATAAACGAAAATCAAATTTCTCAAAAGCACAAAATATCAACAAAATAATCTCAGGAATCGTTTAAATTGAGAAGATAAAGTAACAGTTTTAGTTTCTGTCAATTTCGAGCCCCATTTTGAAAAAAAAAAAAAAAATCTTAAGTTCGGATCATCCTTGTTCTGGCCCCCAAAAGTTTAAAAAGTAAAAGAAATTTTTTTTTCCACCTCGAAGGAATCGAATATTCCCCTTCAAACTTGGTGGAAATGTTAACACCAAAGCTAAAAATGGATCACTTTTATTCTAATCTCAAAACTCAAACAATTGGAAAAATGTTTTTTCGATCACAACACTGAGAAAAATTAAGAATTACTATTTAGAAAAAATGCTACCGCATCATATGCTGAGAAACGGGGTACATTTGCAAGTGATTAGAGAAAACCGAAACTCATGGTAACAATTTTTCACATCACAGGATTAGAAATTAGATATTTATGGAATTCAAAAATTTATAGCAGTGTTGTTAATTTTTCACATCATTTTATTTCACAAAATAATCTGTAAAAAGTCAATTAATTCAACTGAATTTCATAGTTATTAATTTATAATTTCTCAAGTTAATTTAATGAAGATCTACCGTTTTTATATTTCAGTGATAGAGACAGCGCATTTACATACATTTATATATTATACATACAAAAATTGGACAGATTGTAGAGGGGATATAGGACTACAGACTGTATGTAGCCTTTTTTTATCTGCAAAAAGACCTGAGAAACAATTCAAAAAAGAAAGACAAAAATTTTTTTAGCGTTTATTCTTCAATTTAAGGGCTAAAATGTTGCTATAATAATCTAAAAAAATTCGCAGACCATCTTCTAAGTCAAAAAATTATCGCAGGATTACTAACAACCAATATTAGTTTGTGGAATTCAACAGAAAATATCAAACCGTTTAAAATCTCTTAAAAACGAGTTTATTTCATTTACTTTTTAAATTGCCGTTAAATCGGCTTAATTCCGCCAAAAATCTTATTTTTTTAGCCCTACCAGTATGTTTTGCAACATAAAACATTGTAAACCCCCAAGGGCAATTTTAACATTGTTATTCTGCTACCCCCTTTTAAAGCAAATGTAAAGTATTCAAAATAAAATATTGAACTTTATATTCAAATTATAATATAATTTGAAATATAAAATAATTTTTCAATTGTTATAATTTTGATTTAAATATTACTTTTTCAACTACTTTAATTAATTGATTGACAATTAAAAGTCAGAAGTACAATATATACCAACACAGTGGAGACAAATTCGAAACACGTTGCACCAAAGTTACATCACTGATGTAAAAAAATGCAACTCTCTGTTTCAAGAGTACAAAATAATGGGGCGCCTAAACATTTTCACTGCAGTGATTGTATTTCTTCTATACATTTCTTTAATTTTTATCAACAGTGCTGACATTTTCCTTAATAAATAATGTATCTTTTTGACATCGTTTAAATACATGATACGATGTAATATTTTAACATCGTTTGCTTAGACTTTTAAGGGCAGTGTATATATTTATTGTACTTTTGTTATGAAATAGTTCTACAGTTGAGTTATATAATTAGAGTCATTGAAGAATGCACCCCGTTTCTCAGCAGAGAGATTAATTTTTAATCAAATGTTTCTCTCCAAACTTGATCGAAAAAAAAAAATTGTGTTCGCGATTGAGGACAAAAAGTACTAAAATTTAAAGATTTTGGAAATTAAATTTAATTTCCGTCGAAATTGAAATAAGTTAAGTGACCGCCGTCGGTATATTTATTTGGAAAAGCAAAGGGCGTTGAACGCGTCGAATGTTCGACGCGTAACGACCGCGGATCAAATTGTCATCGGTCGCGTGACGTCACGACGGCCGAACCCTTTAAATACAGCGTGACAGCGACCCGCGAGTTCTGTTCGTTCAAGTCTTGCAAAATTCGGGTCACAGTACGCGAGTTCCATTCCGGACATCAATACTGACAGTTCAGCTGTCAATGAAAAGTGTTTGCCGTCGTCCAGTGGGTCCGCCTCGAGTTTCTTCATACTATTTTCTTTGGTTTGCAATATTGGTGACGGTCGGTGGCAAGTACACTTTATTTTCAGGGCCTTTAAACCCTTTTCTTTTTCCTTTTCGTTCCAACTCAAAATAGTTTCCATCCTATATAATCCATCGTCATTTGGGACTGTTAATCTTCGCAAAGGTGTATTTTTGTGAAGATTACCTTTCTTCCCCTCAAAAGAACTTGCATCTGTAGGTTGTGTTCCATGAGGTCGATAGGGAACTCTTCAATTAAATAGTCTGTTCCGGGTTTATTTTCTTTTATAATTTAATTTCATTTGATTTCATTTACAATCTTGCTCAACGAGTCGTTGACGCATTTTAATACATATATTGGGTAATGAGTCATTACCTTTGGGCCGTATTTAATTATTAAATTATTATTATTTATTATTAATTTTTGACAAACAGTGTAGTTTTGGGACACTGTTCTTTTTTATTATATAGTGGCGCGTTGTCACTTACAACTTTAAGGTTGTGGTTTTTTGAGGTGTTTTTCTCAAACCAATTTTTAAATAATTTTACAATTCAGAATTAAAAGTTAAATTCATTCAAGCCCCTGAACAGACATTCCAGTTGTGGTGAGTTGGATCTTTGTCATAGTTTAGGCGGACTCGATTGTGCTCCTTGTCTCGTCTTCTGTCTCATCGTTGGGCCTGTGTTATTATTTTAATTTCGAGTTCCATGCGATTCATTTCTAAATATCGGTTATTAGGTCAAGTCAAATAATTTTAAAAGCAATTAACGAGATCAGCGTATTCCGCGATAAAGTTACGCAATCGCACCCGTTGGCGGAAAATAATTTCTTATTATTTAAACAAACCCCTTCGCCAACAAATTGCTTCCTTGGTGATTAAAAAAAATTCACTACTTTTTGTACTTTTGGGGGTTAGTTAAACAGTACATCGTGCAAAATATACAATAAACCTTTTATTCACATTAATAACTACAAAAATTGTATAAATAAATAAAAACTGTATAAATATATTTGTATAAATAAAATTAAATATAAAATTTGTATAAATATATATGTGTATAAATAAAATTGTATATAAAAATCGTATAATTTAAAGCTATATTATAATTTAATTATGGCAAATTGCTGTCAAATAATTTACTATTTCGTCACTATCTTTCCGTGTTTCGTAATCACGCACGATGGCTGATATTCTCTCTTCCGTTTTTATTCGGGCCTTATTTTCCGAGCGTTTTATTTTGCGGCCTAAGTCAAGTTCTCGGAACATAGCTTCCGTATCGGCCTATTCCTTTTGCAGCTCAAAGAGGAAATAATCTCTGCTAACGACAACTGCAAACCTGATGTGCCAACCTTCGGACATGTTGTTCGTTCGAGGTCTATATAGTTAGCACCCCCACCTTATCCGAAATAAAAGCTAACTGATCTATAATTTTGTGCTCATTTTGTGCTCAAATATGACCATGGCCCCAAATGTTTGCGACGCACCAGAATCGTGAACACAGCAATAACTGTATGTGAAGGTAATGGCACTGGGTCTATTTGGCTC
>JABFOV010005534.1:0-11914 GCA_022817685.1 Aradophagus sp. ZL-2020
GAATAAAAAGGTTACACAACCAACTTCAAGATCATAACATCTACACTTTCTTTGAAAGAAGAGAGAAGATGAGCCGTGGAAATAAAGCTTACAAGAACATCGAAAAATTATTTTGTTATTAAAATACTGCGATACTTTCAGAATACACTTAATGCTCCGAATGAATTACTGTAAAATATTGATTTTTTTGTTCATTCTTCTTTTTCTATATATCAATCAAATCGTAACGACGTTTCTACATTTTCTGTTTTTTACTTATTATTTACTTCGTATCATTCATATCTTCATTTCAAAAACGCATTCACATTCCAAAACATATACATACATATAAATCAAACTAATTGAGCGTGTCTGTTTAAAGTGTGACATATATACTTCAAAATTTCTAAAAAAAAAATGTATACAAAATGAAAACATTTCATAATCAAATTAAAAATTGTAAAATTCTAAAGTATCAGAAGACAATTTATGTTGATCATTCTTCTACACTTAACGTCTGACAATTACAAATATCATTCGTTACAATATAAAAAATTGTTTAAGACAATTATCAAAATAAAAACCCACGAAAAAGATTCTAAGTTTATTACTACAATAACATTAAATTGTTAAACAAAGACACTTTAAACAGAAACTCTCTAAATGTTTGAGTTCGCGAAGGGTATCGGTTGACATTTGTTTTGTTTTGTTATTACAGGCTGTTGATTTGCTTTATCGGAGTCTGGCCCCGCATGGCTCCACTAAACCTGTAAGGCATGGTTTCTTTTGGGTTTTATATAAACGTAGTTTGAGTGCATTGTTAGTCAACATCGACTAACCACTGATTTTTTTAGAACAAACTCGACGAGGACTTTGTCAGCGACGAACTTCGACTGGATCAAGCGATGCTGTCAAGCTCAACGGTCCAGGTGGCTGGAAGCACAACGGTGGCGCCGGCTGCGACGGTGCTGCCATCATTGTCGCCGTTGCCAACGAATGCCGAGAAGTCTGCGACTGCCGCTTCACCGCAAACACTGCCAGCAGTCGTTGCAGAGTGTCAACCATCTAGCAGCTTGTTTTCACCGTTATCTAGCTCCTTCAACGAGTACAAAATGCCAAAGTTTGAACACGAGCATGTTGTCAATGGCAAGCGCATCATCAACTGCGCAAACACAAGCAGCACTAGTAACGTCAACAGTCTGAGCAACAACAGTAGCAGTAGCAACGATAACTCTAGTCCAAGAAGCAAGTGCGAGTTCCCGGTACAGGAGAATTTTGCTATTCAACTGGAAGCGACGGCTACGTCCACGCACTTCAGCGACATCTCCTGGTCTAACTATCATCCAGAGCCGTTAGCCGTGAGCCGTTGGCTACGACTTACGTCCAGCCGCAAACAATATAACTTCAACATTCACTGACATAAAATCCCACCCACTCCAGGTTGAGGACGGGCGGCTCTTATCTACCTCCTTTCGTACTCGCCGACTGACGCCACGTCCGCAGCCTTGAGACCAGGGAATCCTGTCGTAGACTGCTCGAACCTTTTTGCGCTTTTTCTTTTATGTTTTATGTTTAGGATCGTTGTACTTTTAGGACTCGTTGGTTACCTTTCTTAAACCACTACTGGTTTTGCAGGCTTACTTTGTTTTCGTGTCGGACAAAGTATGGTGCGTTTGATAGGACGATGTGTTTTCTTTAGATTTTTTTGTATTATAGGTAAAATCAATTTTCAAAATGGTATCATGACGATTATTAGAATACGTATAAATGTAGTATATATATATGCTTGGTGTTATTTATGATTGACATTTATGGTGTCAAGACATTTTGAACATGTAATTTAATTTTTTAGAAATTGACAAATTATTTGTTTAAACGGTGTCTCTTAAAAATTGTGTTAAGAGTGACAAAAACGTGTTTAATAAGTACTGTAAATATCTTTATGCAAAGTATATTTACTTTGTTATTAGCATTTTTATTTATTTTTATGAAATTTGACGTTTTTAATTGAACTTAAAAGGCAGTATCTTACAATGAAGTTATTTTTAATAGTGATTTGTAGGAGTTTAAATTTATTTTATGAATACTGAATTATAAAAGCAACATAAAGAATGAAAATCTAATTACTTATTGTGTAATAAATAACATGTTCAATAAACATGTATGTACTACATTTTTAAATGTAATTCTAAATGCGAAACTTAATATAGATTTGTAAGAAACTTTGCACTTATTATTTTTGAAATTCATCAAAAGACATTTATTATTAATATTAAAAGTAATGCAATAATTAAAAAAAAAAATTATGTCAACTTTATTACAAAAGAAAAAAAAATTATTCAATACTTTTATCTGAACAACCAAAAAGGAACTATTAATATAATTAACTCACATTTTTTATGAGAACTGCTATTCTTTTATGAAAGAGCCGTTATACTACCAATTACCAGCGCAATTGTACTTTTCTTACATAGTTGTTATTTGTACAAACATAAATTCAATTGGCAACAGTTTGTTGAATGAGTAATTAGTTTCCAACAAAAGTATGTTTAGTTGACCAAATAAAAATGGTGCCTTTAAGGTGGTTCCTTAGTTAAACTTCCATACTAAAAACGTGAGTTGATTTATTTGCTGATTTACAAACATTGTATTGTTGTTCTACATCTAACCACGTTTTTGTAAACAAAATAACCGAGGAATCATCAGACCTTTTACTATCATGCAACGGTTTCTCTTCTAGAAATAGCGGTTCTACTAAACTTTATTTTTCTTAATTATATTGAAATAAAACATTGTTTCAAATATAATTATAAGTTTGTCTGTATTTAACAAACATAAAGAAAACATTGTTCAAAGATTAACAAAAATATATTATTATAAGTACAAATATTACTTAAATAGATCAAATATGTTTACGTATAACTCATTACTCCTAAAAACGTCACTAATATGTAAGTCTGCCACAAAATTGGTAACAATGTTTATCAAATGATTTCTTCCAGTGATAAATTATTTTTTAAGTACCGTATACCATATATCGTTGATATGTATTTGATTGTATTTAAGTTATTGAGATTTTGTACAGTTAAATATTTTTTCATGTAACATTATTATTTTTTTACTTGCTTGTCGAATATTGTTATTTACTAGGTACATTTTTATGAATTTAACAATGATCTTGCGAATTCTACAATTTACCGCAGATTTTGTTATGTTGAATTTTCTAATTTAACATTAAGACATGAAGCCTGAAGTTTAAGCGAATTTTTTCAACTACGATGAAGAAATAAATTACTTTGTGATTAGTATAGATTAAAACTGAAATTGTCATAATAACTTAAAAATACATAATATTTTAACTAATAGAATACAATAATTTTGTGTAAAATTATTATTATGATTCTTTTTTAATTATTCAATAATTTATTAGAAAAAATTGTATTTGTCATAAAATATACACGGCTGTTAAAAAAAAAAAGAGAAAAAGTAATACAGGATTATGCATTCATACATAAAAAATCATATGAATTCTCAATTCAAAAGACAAGGTTTAGCAATGTATAAATTCGTTGAAATTTTCATTTTGAAAAATGTTTCTCGTTATTTTTATATCACGTAAATGCATAAACAATTAAGTATGAAAGTATTAAAATAAAAGTATTACTTTGACGTAATTTCATGGCTCAAAATATAAAATAAATAAAATGTGAGGTAATCTAAGTTTGAAAGGTTTAATGTCTTGTGATGAAAGTGAATGATCAACTTCTAAATTGGAATCAGTTATATTTATTACCGCATCGTATTCATTGTTAGAATATACATTTTTATAGTGTTTATGCGAAACATACCTTGCGTTAAAAAATAATTTTACAATATGTATGCAGGTAAAATTTTATAGTGTAGAAATTCATATAAAAAAAGTTGTTTAGAGAAAATATAATTGCAATATAAGATTCATAACAAAAAACATTGAATACGATAACATTAAGGGGTACAACAAATTACTAAAAGCCATTGAAAAGGAAATTATGAAAAAAGTAAATAAATCTGATAAAAGATACTGTTTGAAATACGTTTCTGAACGCATGTCTTTGATCGATGTGACTAAGTGCAAACCTCGCAGGTGAAAATTGCGCCAATGTTTTAATTCAAACATCTGTTGGGAACCCAAAACAGGCGTGCCTCTTTTCACCTTCGATAACGGTCATAAGATTATTTCTGTATGTTTAGCCAATGTCGCTGATTTCGATTGCTTAAAGTGCTCAATAAATTTAAGTTAAAATTTAATATTTAACCATTCTGTCGTATGTAAACATGAGCCGATTCAAATACAATTTTGCATTTTGGAATCAGCTGACAAACTTTGCAAGACTTTTGTTACTAAACAATGTTTCAGTCTTGCACTTCGATAATGGCTAATTGAATTTAAATTACTGCCTTATTATTCATCGTTTTAAGTTAACTATTTAAGAATCAATACATACTGAATAACAAAAAACAAAAAAAAATGTAATTACCTGAAGCATTAATTGGGTTTACAATCTATTGAGTTGACATATTTTAAATATTTAAATTTAACAATAATTTATTTTGTATTTATATATTAATATTATTATACATAGACAAAAAAAATTACACTTTCAAAAAGAAAAAATCAAGAAAAATATATTGTAGATCAACGCGTTTAAGAGCTGAGTAAAATTATTTAAGTTGATTTAATAATATTTCATTGCCGTTTATCACTTTAATTACACATGTAAAACTTGATTGTTTATTAGCTATGACTTATAATGTTTAATACATTAAAGTATAAATGCTTATGTCAGTACATGGTGGGTTAGCTGAATCCGAATAAAATTCAATTTGAATTTTGTAACTTGCCCGGATTTACCTCATTTACCGTGTGCGTTTACTTATATTTCTATAATAGACTATACTATTAATATGGACAAGTATATGTTTTTTTATTTCATTATTACTTTAAGTATAGATTTACAACTCTCACCAAAAGTATGAATAAATTTATGATTTATTCGAATTTTTAATTCTTTGAAATAATTGTAAAAAAAAAAAAAAAAAAAAATTAAACTAACAGCCGATTTTTAGTAAAAGTAAAAAACTTTGTTCCACCGTTTTTATCACTCAACGTTACTCTTTCAATTAAAAAGTTTATTTTTAATTGAAAAATATATTATAAAACTAAGTAAAGAGAGAAAAAAACAAGAATAAGGTGCAACATTTAATGTGATTATATCCGCAAACGACTGTAAAATATTATACAACAATTACTCGGTAGAAAGTAATCCCTAGAACAAAAGCGAAACTGGAAAAAATGCCACTTTGTATCAACAATGATCCTGGCATGGCTTGTGATTTTTTATTTGGAGCCCATATATTTAACTGGACCATGAATTGCAATTTTGCAACGCGAAATAAATCTGTTTTACTTTCGTTCAGTAATTTCACCTCAGGGAACTTTTTTTACCTATGTTTGTTTAACAGTGTATATTTTATTAGTGGCAATTTTTGCAGTTTCACAATCAAAATCGTTAACTGTATTTTGCGATAGTAAACAATAACCTACAGGAGATTAAGAAATTTTTAATAGAAAACAATAATTAAGTGCGTCTTGCTTTTGTAATCATTTTTTGATAAACCTTTAGTTTGAACTTGCTTATATGAGTGTTTTGTTGTATAGAAAACTCGTTGAGTGCATTTAGTTATCAAATTTGTACACTAGAAGACTTGTCGTTAAGAAGGAAGGTGTAAATAATTCATACCGAATGAACGTAGACATTGCGTTGACATTGTAAATATTGTAATAATTTAATTGATCCATGATGGATCACTCCAACATACATTATATGTGTGAATGTGATTGTTATTTTTTTCTTTTTTATTTCTGTATGTGTGCGCATTTAATAAATTAAATTATTTTCCGTGATCTCTGAAAAGTGTAAGTCAAAACTGAAGTGAAAAACGGAAAATCGTTTTCATTTGAATGATTAAACAAGGCGAACGTTCATTGTTTTGTTTGGATTTTGAAATTTTTGGGTAGCATGTTGCGCTTTGCAACGCAATTAGAATACCATGACATATTACTTTTTTTTTGCTAATTGAATTAATATACATGTTCGTACTTGAAATAATGTATTTTCAATATACATTTTTATTTGTTTTACTAACTGTTATATGTTTTAAATCTGTCTTCGATAAAAAGAAAAACCACAGGGACGATTTAGGACGATTCTTAGGTTCGACTCCATACATTTATTGTAAACAAAAATTGTAATTGCTGCAATTATGTATTAATAGACTAACTTAAATACCTGTATACCTAAATAATTAAAGAATGTATATTTTTGTGTGAACGTTGTGGTGGATAAATAAAACCATAGTTTGCGGTTAGGCATTTCTACCAGCGTGGGGCAAAACAGCAACCGCAGTGACAGTTACACTATCACGACTATTTGATCTACGTAGACCACAAATAGTTTGCGCAGAAAATTTTTTATTTAAAGAGTTGTTATACTTTTTTAGCGATTTTACATTCACAATGGAAAACTTATTTCTTCAAAAATAATAAAATGTCCTAAATTTTCCCAGCGTAATTTTTAATAATGATAAAATGATATACTAACTAAAAGAAAATGTGTCTTTGATTAAATTAAAAATCACTTTAAATGTGTACCATCATAGTTTCTCTTTAATGTTATGTCAAACTGTGAAAACAGCTAATGAAAATGTATTTTGAAGAGTAATTTTTTTAAATATATATTAAATATAGTTCCTTACACAAATGTGTTAAATGACGACGAAAAATATCTTTGGCGCTAATTTGACTATGTATATATTATATATATATATATGAATATACATATATATGAATATACATATGAAAATGGGAAAACGCTTTGCAGAGAGCTTATGACGTAAAGCATCATTGTGTGATATAGTATGAACTGTATATCTAAGGTAGACAAAAATTTGAAGCAGCTAACTTAAAAACAAAGACAGCTCTGTTTATACTATGATAAATTATTGTTATAATCATCGATATACAAAAAGTGTATAACTTATCAAAATAAAAAAAGGATATACTTAAATATGAAAAAAAATCTACTGTAATAAACAGTAAACATTATTTGACAAATTCTAATGTTTGACGCTATTCAATTTATTCATTTTTCACAGTATCAAGCCTTGTATGAAAATACATTATCGAAATAAAACTGTGAGTCGTTACTTAATTCATTGTGTTGTTTACTTATTACATCTTCAACCATATAGTTTTATAATTTTTAATTGAACAATTTTTTAATCCTATGAAAATATTCAGTTTCATGTTTTCATAATTTAACATGAATTAAAAAACTTATTAAATTTAAACATTAACTTTTCTAAGATATTTCATGTAATTCTTTTCAAAACTAAAATACTTTAGTGAATTTGCAAAGCGCTTTATTTTACAAAATGAATTCAGGTTAAATGCTCAATTATAAATTGTAATAAAAATTATATTGATAATAATATATATCCATTAATTAGTTTTACAATAAGAATATTTTTCAAGAATAAAAATGTATAATTATTTGTTCTAAATTATGATTTTTTATAACTTTTTTTTTCTAACTTCACATAAATATATTATTTAGTAGATGCAAACGTGCACGTTCAATTTGAATTGAGTTAGAATTATACAATTCATCGGTATAGATGTAAAAAGCGAAAACAGCCACGGGCAAGGTGTGTAATGTTGTTTCCGCGTCATCGGTTATATTCGTTCAAAGTCACCGAAACCAGGTAGGCTTTTCCCTTCAAGGAAACGTGTTGTCCCTCTCCATATCTGTGCGCGTTCTATCTTGCGGTTCGCGTGGTATTCGAAGCGTGCAGATTATAATCTTACACCAAATAATTTTATAAAATAGTTATTTTTATAGTATTTATATAGATCTTAAATTAATGTTAATTCAAACGAAAAGGGGAAGGCAATACAATATTTTTCCTTCAAAATTCATTACGTATTTAGCGAAAGAATTAATAATAATTTACTTGATATTAATTGTGAAAGCTTATATTGCATATTTTATTTTGCAATACATGTACGTTCATTTACGTTTACGAAATTATTCATTTCGCGCAATAAATATATACAATTTTGCACGTACAATACTTCCGAACGCGAACGCACCTGTCGCAATTATTTGGTAATGATATGCAAGAAAATTATATTTATAGTAACATATGCGGAAACAGTAGGTAAAACGTTATTTTTTCAAATGCGAAACTATTTTACTTGCGTGATACGTAATTTTCAAAGAAATATTCTTACTTAACATTTGATATTTCATTTGAAACATTATTGCACAACATCGCAATAGTGTTACTGTCATTGGATGCATTTGCAATATCGTAAGTTATAATTGTTTCAATTTATGTCTTAAATTTAAGCATTTATGTCTTAAATTTTGTTTTTAAAGATTTTTCAATGAACTACATTAATATTTTGTTTAAAAAAAGACGGTTAAAAGAATTCTGAATTAATTTAAAGTTCATTTCCCGAATTACATGTTTATTAATAAATTTCAACAATTATTCAGTTATTGATGTCACGTTGTTGACGAATAAGATGGGAGGTAATGGACGAAGAAGAAAGTCTTCGAAAACACCTGTTTTGACTTTAAGCCAAGTTAAATAATTACTCTCTGTGTTATATACAACTTGTGATCTGTTTTCTAAATAAGATCTGAAGCGTTTGCACTCAGAAACAGAACAACCTCATTCTCACAGCTTTATATACTATGGTTGCTCAGTTGTCAGGTGTCAGTTATCAGTTGATTAGTTGGTTTACAAAAATAATTACGTTAATATGAAAATATTAATAATCTTGCTTGTCTTCAATGCTTCAAATAACACGCGAAAGCAACGTCAACGCAATTTAAATTGAATTTGATTTCAGTAAACCAATATTTGATTAAACCGACAACAAATTCACCGTTCTCTGATTACATTGCGTGAAAGCAAAGCCACAATTTTCCACGCATCGATTATGTTAATCTAAACGAATATGAGTTTAGTCTACTTTGATATCGACGATCTGAAAAATCACAGATATGCATGGTGAAAATCTGTCGTCTTACTAATAAAATTTTTTATAATGAAAAAGAAAAATTTTGAGTTGTAGTCATGATAAGAAAAAAATAACTTCAATGTTATTTTTTATAAATGACAATATAATATCTTATCATACATTGCCAAATTAACAGTTTCTAATTAATGTTCAAGCAAATAAATCAAAAATACTCAAAAAATCAATGTAATTTATTCACATATATCAATGCTTTAATCATTTTACTCCACAATCTTATAGCAATTACGTTTAATTTGAACTCATTTAATTAAACAAGACTATTAAATTATTTCATTGAATAAATAACAATAAAAAAAATGGCCAGTTCGTTATTTCGAAAAGTAGTTTTCATTCAAGATTTAAAAAAAAGACTACGTATACACGTGTAATTTAGGAAAAGAGTATGAATAAATAAAAACACACTCAAACATCAATTCTTTAACAAAAGTTCCACTATATAGGAGCATAATCCTAATAATCGAGTCACGTCTACCTGAGTTGAAACATTTGTCCCGCAGCTTCTAAGAAAATCAAGTACGATTTCTTCTCAACTCTACAAATCCCATGCATCATTTTGGAAACTACGACAAGAATATTTCAACTCAGTTGCTCGTCTCTCAACTGTAATAAACCATAGAAATAATGCTAAACGAATTTGTCTGTTATACAAGCCAGACCACCCCAAAGCATTATCTGCCAAAAGCAATCCGCAAGCACCCCATTTTCCGTCGCAATTCGTGCTCGTCCAAAAGTTACGACGATTTACAGCCGTAGTTTCTCCGCTAAAGCGAACGGCTTTTCCGGCGAAGCAGACCAACGTGTACGTTACACCACCCATCATCGGCTGACACGAACCGCTGTAACAATTCATTCGGGGACGCAGTTAACGGATCCTTTTTGGCCGCGAGCGGAAGACGCGGTTTCGCGGGCGCGGAGCCGAAAACTCGGCAGTAAATTGGCGTGCTTGTCGGGGCGAAAAGCCGAGGCTCCGCCGAGGCTTCGCTCGGCGGTATTTCCTTCGTCGCGTGCACCTATCGCGCGGCGCTCGCTGGCAGTCGCAGCCTCCGTGGGGCCGCGTCTCTTTCGCTCTCGTGGATCCCGTTCCCGGGGCCGGGGGGTGCGCGGGGCCGCGCGGGGCGCCCAGCGAGCTAGGTGTAGAAGAAGTAGAAGTAGAAGGAGAAGAGAGTCGGCCTCGGTCCTCAGAATCCGGCGTCGCAGTTGTCCCCGGCCGCCTCCTCCAGTCGAGTCCGTTCGGCTCACGCAACCTCAGTGCACGCGCGGCTCCTTTTGCGTACCGCGTCAATGAGTTCGCCGAGGCACGCGCGGCCAACGAAATGAGACCACGCCGGGCGCAACACCGACCGCGCGTCAACCTGCCCAGGTTGGTGGCCCTTTTTTTCACGCGCTTGCTTTCGTCGGGGAACAGGTGTCTTACTTTAAGACGACACTAACAAGTTTTCTTGATCGAAATAATGCATTTTTGGCTTGGTTGAGATGAGAAGGTAAAGTGTCTGAAAAGGCAGTTTGCTTTCGCAGCGGTAGTCAAACGTATAAGTTTGAGTGGTTTTCGTTGGTGCGGTGCTTGAGTGGTCGAAAACGGAGCTGCTGGTTGGTATGGTGAAGGGCGGCGTTTGAGGGATTGAAAGGGAGCGTGGTCAGGTATTGAAGGTGTTGCGAAGTTAGGAGAATGTGGGTGATTTCGCTGGCTTGCGGACTGTAGTACGTTTTTGCGAGACGGGCGTTTGTACCTTGCGATCAAGTTTTGGAGGTGCGGATGAGGTTGCAGTTTCTGTTTCGTTTGTATTGTGTGTATGTGTGTGTGAATAGTTGGACAAATTTTATTTTTACTTTGCTCGAATGGTTGTCCCAAGCAGTGGTAATAAATGTTACATCTCATTATTTATTTTCATATTATTTTTGATGAAATTTGTGAAACGTGAGTGGATTAATAATTGTAATATTATTAAAACTCGCGCGCGTATGCGTGTGTATGAAGTGGATAATTAATTTATAATTTAATTATGTGGATTCACATAACAAGTCGTGAAAAAGAAAAAGGAAAAAAAATTGAAACCTTCGTATATTACTTATTTACGTAGCTTGATAAAGTTATATAATACGCGAATACACCTACTACACGGCGTTTTGAATGATCAGAGATTTCTAAACAACGAGAATCCAATGCTAGAAAACTTTTAAATATTTTTCTTGTATCTTTGATTTTAAGTAACTATTAATTTTCACTTTTTTGTAATATATAGACTGCAATTATGTATAGTATAATTATGATGATACATTACTATTATTAAATGAAAGTGACTAAAAAATTATTCTTCAGAAAACGTAAAATTAGAAAATATATGTTTTAAACTTTATTTCATTAAAAATTATAATGAAAACAAAAATAATGAACCGCCCATTTTAAACTTCTAATCGTTTAGACACGGCGTGCTGTCGTCAAAGTTTGCAACATATAATTACGAATGAATAATATACCGTTAAACACCAGATGTCAACGATGTGAACAAATGCTGTTTAAATTCAGTTCAGTTTCGACCACAATCGCCTGTTTAATTAAAACATTTATAAAACATTGCTACACAAATTCCCTTGTGTTTCACAAATTAAAAAATTTAAAAATCGTACATTTTAACTATATTGTGCACAATTAGCAGTGATTTCATAGTCTATTCATATCCGACTAAACGTTAACTTATTTATTATTATCGTGGGCAATATTTATTATCAAATATTTAACGCTTTCAAATAGTCATAGTACGCCTTAAAATGTTGCAAGTAAAAATG
>JABFOV010005535.1:0-11909 GCA_022817685.1 Aradophagus sp. ZL-2020
ACAAAATCTAAAAAATCATCAGCTTCATGCACTTTTTTAGGTGACAAAAGTGGCATATGTTTGTTTCTGATAAGAAGACACGGTATTTCTTTTGTACTTGGCCGGAGACACTACCGTGTCTCCTGATTTTGAACGAAGCATTTCTGCAATTTCGCTATCTTTTTTAAACGCTTAATTGTAAACTTATTTTTTCTTCGCGAAAAATAATATTTAGATTTTAGAATAACTGGTAATATTTGATTTTCATCTTATTATTCGATAAAATTTAACAAACTTTTATTCTACTAATCGTAGATATCACTTGAATTCTCGTTCCGGAGTAAACTTTTCCGATTTCATTTTCAATTATAATAAACAATTTGAAAATACCAATCGATTTAATTGAACAGAAATAGGAGTGTTAAACCGGTAGTCGAAAATTTTTTTCAAAACTGGTCGCAGTCCAGTCAGTCAATTATGTCACACAGAAGCATCCATCCTTTGAGTTTGTTCGTATCCAATCTAGGTACCTTGTCACTCGGGTGTAAACTCCGGGATATCCTGGACGAGCACAGCCGTTGCCCCAGGACACAATTCCGATAATTTCGTACTTGCCCTTTTCTTGTTCAGCAACTAGGGGACCACCACTGTCGCCCTGCTCAATTAAAAGTGATAAATTGCTTAATTTGTTAAGTTTTTTACATGTTTTCTTTGAACATAACTTGAGAAACACTGAGAATGCATTGTTTCAATTTGTTATGAATTTATTTTGATTGAGCCAATTTAATTTCAGTAATCACCTGGCATGAATCTCTCTTGCCTTCTGCGTATCCCGCGCACATCATATTGTCGGAAATCATCCGAGGACTGTAACTGGTGTTTCGGCAGGCTTGCAAACTCATTACCGGGACTTCAACTTCTTGCAGAACACACGAAGGTTTTCCATCTTCTTGCAACGTGCCCCAGCCCGCTACAATAGCTTTTGAATCAATGTACTCATTATCTGTAATTATAAAACATGTAAGCTCAGTACAAGAAATATGTTTGTTGTAATGAAATTTAATTTCAAGAGTTTCTTATTATAAGTGTCAAAATGAATTTGAAGAAAAGAAACCAGAAATTGTCACCGCATGCAAGTAGTTTATCATAAAACAATTAAATTCTTTTAGATTACACTTTTGTATTTGCATTTAACTTCCCAAACAGCGCTCTGACGTTTAAAACGTTAAACAGACGTTGATTAAAAGTTTTAAAAAGTTTTTCAGCTGTGTGAATTAATAGACCTTTAAATTTTTTATATAGCTGATACCGAATCTTCTGAAAGTTTTATCGCTGCATGAATAACCCCGAGATGACGACGACAGTTTCTTTCTCAAACGACAAAAGAGTTGTAGTGCCGCAGCAATATAAACGTGTCGTGCTACTTGGCCAAGTGTAATATTTACCGTGCGTGAAACTCGCCCTTATTTCCGCAACATGGTTACCAGTTATTTTCCGCTAAAATGGACAATTCATCACGACACCCGTATATGCGCCGCGCACTTGTGACACTGTTATCACTAGACTTCTTTGACGTCTGACGATGTCAACTTTTTAACCAGGTCGCTTGCTTGTTTGCATAATCTTTCATACTGCCGGTCTTAGAAAGTACTCCAATCTCATAGTTTATTTGTGCATTTCATGCGAATTCTTTGGTACACTTTCTCATCAAGTTTTCGAATTAAGTTACTAGATAATGTCGAAATTAAAATATTTTTACCTGCAATTTTAGGAAGACAGACAGGTCGAATTGTGTCTGACAGTGGGACCTTGTTGTTCAACCGCAACAGAGCGATATCGTTGTCAAAATTTAAGAAGCTGAAAGACCCGGTGATGGCTCTTACAACGTATCTCGTCTCGGGAGCACTTTTTTCCAAACATCTATCATGCTCGCCAAAAGTCACTTTTATCATGAACCACATGAATCTGAATAAAATACTAGATTTATCGATCTTTCACCCTTAAGAAGTTGTGTTCTTCAATTTTTATTCATTAAATTGAGCATATATGATAATATATGAAAAACAAAGTTTGTTTGAAGAGTAAGTAGTAATTGTTTTTGTAATTATCTAAAAATTATTTTCTTCTGTCTACTTCAAAGAAACAAATAATAAAGAGTTTTGTACAACTCGAATCAGTCTGACTTCTCACTCAATAAAAAACAATTAGATTGTAGCGAAAGTAATCAATTTACTGGATTATTAGATCTCTGCTGCCTTGGAATAAGCTTTAAAATTATGAAATGCAATGATAAGAAATAGTTACGGAAATCATATTTCCGTTTTACTGTCCATATACTATTCTAATATGTAAAGTACAAGAAATCATTTTGTATTTTGAACACATTATGAGTTAGTTAATTAATTAATTAATTATTTAATGGATAATAGTTTCAATTTGAGTTAGTATTATAAATAAAAATATAGTTTCTCACCCTTTTACACAATGAGCTGCTGTCAAAACGTATCGATCGTTGATTAGCGTGCCTCCGCAATAGAACTTATTCAAATAAGATAATCTTACCATCCATGGAAATTCATTCATACGAGTGGTTTGTCCACCCACGATACGACTTTCTTCATTTCTTTGTCCACAGTCTAATATAGATAATAAAAATCTGTTTTAAAAGTCACTGATTCCTTATACATTTACAGTAATATATTTATGGTAATACTTTTAGCAATTTGTATTAAGATGATAAATTTGCTATTAAAAAATATAAAAAAAGTGTCCATTTTCAAATCGATATAAAATCGATAAAAATAAAAATATGTCTAAAAAATATTTTTCGTCACGTTTTGGGTATAATATTTATTACTACACACTTTTATTTAAATTTTTAACAAGAGTTGAATGGTTGTTTATTGAATAGTGCAAAAGAACAGTAACAAATTATTTTATAAATCTTCGAGCTTTCACGAAATTGTTTCATTTTTCAATTCGACGTTCGAATTACATCACTTTTATCGACATTCACATAGAAACTTACTACAATAACATCCCGGTTGTTCAGCGGTTGAACTCGGTGGTCTGTTGCCAAAAAAGCCCAATAAATTTTTCTGCAACGATTGTTTTATTACTTGCTATAAAAACAACAATTTTAACATCAGATGTTTCATTCACACACTCTTAAAGAAAAACAGTCCAAAGCATTTTTTGTAATGCCAAATTCGAAAGATAATGATTAAAAAATGTATATTAAAAGCAAAAGGATTAATTGAAAAATAATTTTTGTAAAATTAACTATAACTCTGCTTGCTTTAAAATTGCGAAAATTTTTTGGAAATATTATTTCAAGATATGAAATACATGTATTTAAACATGTATTTGACAATTTTTTCAAAGACCACCTAGATTGGAGAAATAACTTTAAAGAATGAGAAATAAAAGAAAACTCACATTGAATGTATAACTTTCGGAAAAGCACATCAAAATCACAGATAGGAAAATCCATTTGACAACGGTTGACCTCATTTTCGAGCCTTGATTATTGAAGAAAATTGGTTCTGTGATTGACTTTGAATCGTAGCTCTTTGATCGAAACAGATGCGAATTTTTGAAGAAGATAACACACACTGATCAGCTTCAAGAAAGAGTCAGGGGCATGTCCCTGGAAGCGGTCACTGTCGAGGTCCCGGTGAGACTGACGAAACATTTTAATAAGGCAGTTGCTATTCCACAAGGAAAGGAGGCAGCGACGACTTTACCACTTACTGGACAACTGACGACCAGTTCACGTTCAAGATCACGCTCATGAACGATTCACCACTGTCACTGACCGCAAGGTCATCATCGCTTTTGATTATTTCACACGTCATTATTTATGTCTAAATGACTATATAGCTTTCATCATCAATAAAAGATATTATTAACAATCAAAAGAAAACAACTATCCTAAATTGTTGTATTATAAGATACATACTTCGCATTATATGATATTACTCATAAGATAGTTTTTTTTCGAGTGAAAGAAAACACTTTTTAATGAAGAATTTGTATTTTTGTTCAAGTGCGATTTTCTTCTAACAAATCAATGTATTTTGACAATTTGCACAGATCTTTTCCCTGAGTTATAGTAGCACATTTAAGGACGAAGATCTATAATTGTAAAAAATGTAATGCATGTATCATTATAATATATTATAATGATTTGTTATAATGATAAACCAAATGACCAAACAGAATAATTACTGCATACGAGCCAAGTTTAGGTAAAAAATTCTAACGAATGAAAATAATCAGGTTTTTAATATCGCATCATTCTCTTGGTTTGATAATGAACCGTTACTGAATTATATTATTCAAAGTGCGTTCTTTTATGAACGGTTCATTTGCTCGCACATATAATCGCTGATACGTATCTAGCGGAGGCACACGGCATGAATTCCAGTAAACTGAACTATCTTTGTTTAAAAATATAGTACTTTTTATTTGCAATTGAATAATTATTGTCTAAAGTATACTGTTCTCATGAAAGACTTTGAGTAACAATTTAGATGACAATCATTTGTCTTCGATCAAATCATTATAACAATATTGAAATTTTTTGAAATTACAAAATTAATTTATTTGAAGTGATAAAGTGATTTTTGATGCAATGCCATATATATAAATCATTTATTATATTTTACATTTAATATAAAAAATTTGAATTAGAAGTGACGAATAATTTATAAATTGTTACTAAGATATTTCTTATAAATTTTAACTTTTATACAATTAAACGATTATTTCATTTAAATAATTTATTAAAGAAAAAGAAACCATTGCATCTTCGAAAGTATTTAGCATTAAATGAATGTATCATTCAAATATATGAATTTAATTTCCTTCGCATACATTTATGTAATTATTTTACTAACAACATAATACAATTTATTAATTAACTCTTACACTGAGACAAAAAATTTGTTGCTTCAATCAAAATTTCTTCTCAGTTTAGAATAAATCTTATACGATATATTATTTACATTTTCGTTTGAAACATATCACATGTAAGATTGAGCCATTTTTCTTTGAAATTTTTCAATTCAATTTGCAAGACTACAGTGCATTAAAGGTATCCTATTATTGTTACAGTCTTTGATATGATCCTTCATTTCTCACAGAAACACGTGTCCTCCATATTTGTGCGTATCCATTTTAGATATCTAGTAACTCTAGTGTAAACACCTGGGTAACCTGGTCTGCCGCAACCGACACCCCACGATACGATCCCTGTCAAAATAATATTTGTTACTCTTCATCATTTTAGATAATAAGTGAGGAAAAAATAAAAAAATGAAGAAAAAGTAGAAATTTATACTTTAAGATGTAAGATTTATTATTTTAATAATATATATTATATTTTGTTATACATAGTACATTTTTGAAATTAACATTCCTTTTCAAATTTATTTTAAATAAAAAAGATAGTTAACTTTTATTTATTGAATTTCTTATTTTTCAGTCATGTTGAGAAATATAATTAAAATAATCTATTTGAACTTTGTCGTTTAAAACTTGCAGCATCCGATATTTTTGTTTTTATATTTTTCCCTGTTTACAGTATAACGCAAAAAGAAGGAACAACTTTACTTATTTTTCACGTTTAATCACTTTCAAATTATTGAGTTAGAATTTAGTAATTTGAATATATATATATACAATTTGCAATTTATCAGAAAAGGAGATAAACTTGAATGAAATTTACCGGCAAGCTCGAGTCTATCACCCTCTTGCACTAAAAGTGGTCCACCGCTGTCTCCCTGGCAGGAATCGTGGCTTCCACGCCCGGCACAAATCATGTTATCACTAATTCGACTAGCTCGGTACTTCATTTTTCGGCATTGCGCCAAAGTGTAAATAGGCACCTCTACCTCGTGTACCTTGCCGGGAAGCACGCCTCCTTCTTTCAATCGACCCCATCCAACAACTACGCCTGTTTTGCCAGCGGGATCCGTTCCTAATAATCAAAATTCAAGTTTACTAACACATCAGCTTCGAGTATGTTCCTTTACTGATAAAATAAATGAACATTCTACAAAAGTTTCCTTGACTTTAAATTGCATATTAAATTTGCACATGATAAAGTGTAAAATCTTTGCAGTCTAAATATATGCAAAAGAATCGAAAGTTACTATTTTTTTGATCGAATTTAACGAATAATTTTGCATCAAGTAAGGAGTTAAAATAATGAAAATAAAACTCTAAATTTTTGTCACGAAATTCCCATATTTGGCCCAAACCAGCAGTTTCACAATGATGTTAATAGACCTATTCAAACTAAAGTTCCAAATTTACGTTATGAAATTCAAATCATTCTCCTCCATTTCTTCTATTCATCTTTTTTTCAGGATTAACCATCGTTTATGAAGCATAAAGTACCATTATTTGCGACACGATTTACAGCACCCGAACCGTCATACTTTATCGCCTGACAGCCTAATTTCGGAAACGAAAAATGAAAAACGATAACCGAAGCGCTTGAATCATAATAAATTCGATCGTACGGAATCGTGTTATCGCCGCCGAGGGCTCTTGCGTACGAGACAATCGCACGCGCGCCTGTTTCGTTTGTCAAACTTTTTGCCGGTGTTTTTTGCCCCGTGCGAAAATGCGATTCCCTTATTTAGTTTAATGAAAGCAATTCATTTCGTTTTTCTTCGTTACCTTCACGCGGCAGGCACACCGGCCTGATCGATTTCGTGAACTTGACGGGCTTTCGCAGCCGCAGCAACGCTACGTCGTGATTATACGAATTCATGTCGAAATTTCGGTGACGGATTATGGCACCGACCGCTCTCATCACCGCCGGCCCATCCGTGTTCACGTACTGGTCATGGTCCCCAAGGACAATGCGGATCTTCGAGCGTTTCAATCTGCAACACGAGCATTATTTTAAGGAGTTCGTGCGCAATTTGTGCTTCATTAATGCCCCGACTTTCCATCTACCTTAGTAGGTTAGATATAAAGAACATTTTCATAGCAAACATTGGGATTGAACGAGATCAATGACCGTTAACTAATGACTCATTTAGTAACTGGTTTTCTACCAGATATTTAAAATTCACGAGTCATAATTACCAGCGCTAACTGAGAGTGGAAAATGTTCGATGACGAACATAAATAACGTTGATTCGTGGACAGCTTTGGAGGTACCGTTATTAAAATGGTACCAAATTTTTCTCTCGGCACAATAAGTATTAAGCATAGCGGAATGAGAAATAAAAATTCTTATAACAGCGTTCTTATAACTTCGTTTTGAACACACCATTTTTCATAAGAAGGAAATTGTTTATTAGAAATAATTGAGAAAATGTAATAAAATCAATTATTAATAATATATTTTTGATAAATAATTTATAATATATTATTCATTTTTAATACAAAATTATTTAGAAATATAATTTTAATGTTCTTGATATTAATACATTTATCTGTAATTTTCAAATATATATCTCATTACTGTTCAGTAATGTGTCCTTTATGCTAATGATGAATGTAATTTTTATTATCTCAAATCTGAGGACATCAGTTGAATACAAAATTATTGACTTTAACTAGTCGTTTGCAATCGTCTGCGTAGTTATATAGTAATGATGAAAAACTGGTTTTATTTTTATTATAAAATTAGATTCTTGGTAAAATTTAAATTAATATTTACACACTGAGAGAAAAAACATTCATACATTTACAATGTGTTATAGTTAAGCAATCAAAACTGGGGTTCGATTGTTTTATTTTTTAATTGTTTAAAACTCAAATGTAAATGTAAAATTAAATGAATGAATAAAATAATGTTACTTTTAATTGCTAGTTTGAAAATTTAATAGAAGGAAACCCGAAATTTCATGTTGGTACAATGAACAAATTTATGATGAGAAAGTTGAAATTTTTGGCCACGCTTATAATTTATAAACCAATGAATCACAAATTATATCGCGCCATAAATTACAATGAATATAAGTCGACATAAAATTTTGAACGGCTTTTCGTTCGATAAAGATTCAAAATTATTTTACATATTTACTACTATAGAGGTAAAATTTTTGGGAGTGGACGTCTGTATTTTTTTCCCATTGTGTATATGACGCTTCTGAATAAAATTATCTTCATAATTTTGTATGTATATCGTTACGAATTTGAAAGGCACGTGGGCGAATTGACGTATAAAGCGAAACTTTCTTATCGTTAATGATGGTTATCCATTATATCACTGAATTATTGTGCCCCGATCACCAATTTTATTTTATCAAAAATTAATTATTTAATTTTAAACTAATTAAAACAATTTTTAAATTGAATCTATTCGTTTAAAATAGAAAACATTTGTTTTATAAAAGTAACTTTCTTACTTATGTAAATTATTATACCAAGTATATGTATTTATAATTTATAAAATCAAATTCCTACATCACCATTTGCTACGGGATTACGCTAAAAATAAGAGCAAGTCATTTTCAATGCCGTATTCTTTGCAAAAATTCTACAAGTGAAACCAACCTTCGTAAGCAGTGGGCCGCGGTTATCAAATAGTCGTTTGTAAGAAGACTTGCGCCACAATGAAATTTACCGTCGTATACAATTCGGGCTATCCAAGGATATTTGTTCGGTTCTGTAGGGCGACCGCCGACGATCCTGTTTTCATGATTTAAAATTCCACAATCTGAAAACAATCATTTAATGAAGCGAAACCAATAAAAAAAGCTCTTCCTTTGAGATTATATTTTCAACGACTGACCAAAGGAATTAATATTGATTCAGTAAATTTAATTGTGAAAGTGTTCATGGCCATCGAAGTTTGCTAATGAACGATTTCAGTCAATATTAACCACAGTAATTGAATAATAAATTTAATAGAGTTGGCGTTCGATTGCTTAATTGTTTAATTGAGTTTTGAAACGTCGTTCGTGTTATCGAACGCTTACCGCAGGTGCAATTTCGGAGTTTTTGGTCTTCGGTGCTCGTCAAAGCCGCCTCGACGTCAAAACCGAATATTTCATCGAAAAGAAACTTGCCGGTGCGATTGGATCCTTTTTGCTGGTAATGAAAAACAAATGAGATTGAAATAATTAGAGAAGCTTAATGCGGACCAGCGGGTCGCTACTTTGAATTAGGGTGGAAATTTCAAAGGTTGAATCAAAAAACGAAAGAAAGCAGTGAATTATGGGTCAGAGCTTATCTCTTGAAATTTACATCTGCATTAAGGCGTTTTTTTTTTCTTATTGAGCGGTTGTTATATATTGCTCTTATAATACCAATTTAGTGTACAAAATTTATTTAAAAAATAAAATTTTTCACCTTTTTTATCTCATTGATGTATATTATTATAAATTTGCTTATGGGCTTCAATTGTTTAACTTAAAAACATTTATTTAAAAGGTTAATTTTTGTGATATTAAAATTCATTTAAAAATCAGTCAAACAACAAAAGTATTATTTCAAATTATTTTGTTTTAAAATAGTCATAAAAACTACTTACATAAACGTGAATTAAGCCCCTGAAAATAGATTCCCAAACATACTGCACTATCGTTACATTTAAACTCCTGCCGACGTGCTATCCCGTACGACATTATTTATAACTTGCAATTTTCTAAAATTAAATGTTCTATATTCTGCGCGAATTTACATATTTCTTTTCCTTTCTTTCTTCTTTCTTTTCCTTTTTTAACATAACATATAGCTTAGTAATATTTTTACTTGTTTAAGGAAATGAATTTTATTTTTTTCGTGTTTCTGATATTCACGTACCAAATATTATGAAACAATTGCTTTTATTTTAATTGAGTTTATATTATAGTATTATGTAAATTGCTGAAGCATTGTTTAAAATATTCAAATTTTATATTCAGGTGTTAATTATGAAATCATAATGCTACAATAGAAGTAATTTCGTTTCATATAAAATGAGTGCGAAGAGTATAAAAGCAGGTGCGAAACGACCAGTGTTATGCTTTACTGCTTCCATTAAATTCAAGAAATTATTATATAACTTTTCAACAGTTTAAGAAAACTGATTGTTTAATCAATAGAAATTTGCTGTAAGCAGATTTGAACCGTTCAAAATAATGACTTTAATCATTACTTCATCATAACTATAATTAACCACCATAAATCATTTTTACATGCAATTAATAAGAGAAAAAGTAGTATCGTTTTCTAAAAGAATCTGCGGAAAAACGTTGCATGCATAAATCGCAATTAAATTGCATGTTGCAAGGAGGCTTTTATTGACAATTTAAAAGGTGTTTTATACACAAACACTTCGAAGCAAGTAATTTTATTTGAAACGAGATAAAAAAAATAATGGAATCACAATCAAATTGTCGTTTCTAGAAAAGGAAATGTATTTAAGCATTTAAACTGAATATTTGAAAGCAAGTAAAAGGTGAAATTATTCATAAATAATTGATATTACTTATTACTCAGCTTCCAATCTTCAGTCAGTAAACAAATTTCACTATCTGTAAATACTGATAGTACGAATTTATATTCTGCAGGGAAGATGTCGAATTTCACAATCTTATTATCGAAAGTATATACTTAAGGTTTTTAATTTATTTAAATGAATAAGGAGGATTATAGAAAATATTAAATCACAAAGACATTTTGTCACTCCAATTGACCATATATTTGTGTAATATTGAAAATCACACGAAGAATTAAATTGATTTTCATATAAATACACTTTAAGTAAGCATATTTTACTTAAATTGCGTAAACTGTACTTAAATTTATTCAATAAACAAGTTTATTTGAATAAGAATATATCTGAGCGCATTAAAATGTATTTCACAGAGTATATTATTATCGCCATTAATCAAAATAAGATTTGAAATTATCATGTCTCGATAATGAATCCAGAAAACCTTGTTAATTAAAAGCAATTGTAATTTAGTATTCCCTGTCTACTAAATTAATAAAATATGCCAACTATTTTTCTAAAAGAATAGTCGACAATCAACGCAAAATGCATGATTAACGAACAGACTTACCCGGTGATCGATACTGCTCCGATAATTGCCATAAATCGGGCCCCTCGAAAACTCGCTGCCGTGACAGACTACGAGGGCGGTGCAGACGGCCAACCCGACTGCGAGGGACTGCATCTTCAACATCGGAGCACTGTTTTGCAAATTGGCGCGTAATCGTGTTCGCAGTGGAGCCAAGTCCCTGAACCGCGGTCACATCATTAGCCGCGATCGGTACCACTCAAACTCCGGCCGATTGTTCGCCGCGGCTCATTGTTGCCGAGGTGCGACGCGAGCGAAGATTCGCACTGTTCATCGGCGGATTCCCCGGCGCCGCTTTCACTGCGAGCCCACAAGACGTCGATCTGAAGGCCAACGCGAGGTGCGTTTCGCGCGCGCGAAGAAAGTTGTTTCTCCCGACCACCGTCCGAGCGAGTTGTGTCGTCACGAGGAGCGCGACTTAATGACAGCCGCGTGACAGCCGCCGGCCACCAGTCAACGCTCGATTTCCATCCCGGCAAGCGCTCCCGTTCCCTCAATCCAGTTTCCCGAAAATCCACGTCCAAAATGCCGATCCACTTTCACCAATTTCACTCTCGTTTGACGCTTCCTTTTCGGCACTTTTTCTTTCGATTTTTTCTCCGTTGTAACTCGTTCGGCATCAGGTTTTGGTTCTTTGTTTGCTTTTTTTTCTCTGTTTTTTCTTTTTTTTTTTTTTAAAATCATTATTCTAAGCGTATTAAAGCGACTACCCAGATAATGAAATGATAGATATTAAGGAGTGGTAAATAAACATAATAAAAAGAGATAATGGAATTATATTGGAGGAACTTCAGCCGGATGAAAAGAGTGGAGAAGACTACTAATATATCCAATGGCAAGTAATGTTAGGAAAAGCGAAAACAAGTGTGGATGTGAAGATTGTAGAAGTACAAG
>JABFOV010005536.1:0-11893 GCA_022817685.1 Aradophagus sp. ZL-2020
GCTGACAGCTGAAGCGAGTGACCGTGTCGTATCACAAAGCTCTCGATGCGGCTCGAGTCCGACATGGTTGCGTGTCCGGCAGTCACCTGATGTAGGAGTGTTTGTGTTTCGACGGGCACGCCACCGCCGAGAGTACACAGCGTCCGTTGGGGGGGAGGGGGGGGGGGGGAGAGGGAGGGGGGGGGGGGGGTGTGGGAGGGAGGGGGGGGGGGGAGAGGGGGGGGAGGGGGGGGGGGGGGGGGGGGTGGGGGGTGGAGGGGGCGGGGGGGGGGGGGGGGGGGGGGGGGGGGGGCGTGGGGGGGGGGGGGGGGGGGGACGGGGGGGGGGGGGGGGGGGGGGGGGGGGGGTGTGGGGGGGGCTGAATCTACTGGCACCCTGTTGCTCGCGCGGATCGATATCAGCGAGCAAAGTCACGACGGCGTGGCCGACTCGGCTCGTCAATTGCAAATACAAATTCGTTTTCCAGCCGCGCTTATCGTCACGTCGCCGAATCATTTGGCCACTGATTGATCCGCTTGTCATAATTCGATCGATCGGTAATGACGAATTGTTGGCGCGATAAATTTGTTGCCCGCGCGGGATGTTTCGAAAATTCCAATACCGCTTAATGAATTTACATTCATCCTGGCAAAAAGACGCGCTTTCGGGGGAAAACATTTGTCCGCATTGTCGCGATTTGCATGACAAAAAAGCGTACGCGACAATGCGAAAAGTATGACTTTTCTTTCAAGTTTGTATAGTGGATTTTTGTTGTTGGACACTTGCGAAAAGAAATTTTGATATTTGCTCGAAGTTGGCTTTATTTTCTCGTTCAAAGAATTGAAACTTACTTCGACTGTGAAGCACGTTTTGTCAAACGCGAGTACAAAGCAAAAGCAAACTTATATTCCAAATTCTTCTAAATTCAAATTTGTTGGTAGGAAAAACGTAGGTCACTTTCTTCGCGTCTTCGTTCCGCACCTACCGATGCAAAAATAAATCTAAAAATCATGCCATTAAACCGAAGCGCTTCGAAATTTTTATGAACATTTCACGACTGAACGGTTGAATTTAGGAAGTAAAACTCTCGTAAATAGAGAAAAACGTCGTGTATATTTCACCATGACTGATGCTGAAAATGCTTCACTAAATATATAATCCTTGTAAATTCAAGTAACCTGTTTCCCTTCCGAATCAATTTTCGCCACTTTTCATGTCAAGCATTTTAATTATTTTCACCGTTTCAAACAAGTAAAACGTACAACTTCAAGTAACAGAAAAATTGAACGCGAAAAGAAAAAGAACGTCTTTCTGGCTAGATTCAGAGCCAAAAAGAATGTACAGGAAGTTTTGTACGTACATAATATACGGATTTGAAATGCTTTTGAAATTTCCAACGTTTATCAGTATAAACGAAAATCAAATCTAATACAACTTCCTACATCTAAAAACGATGGGATGTGTTATCAAATAATTTTGCAAGAAAAATTATGAATATAGTCAATTTTTAGAACACAATTATTTAGTTTTAATTAAAATATATGTTGTTAATTATATTAAAATCATTTTCGTTTATTAATAAACGTTGGAAATTTCATTTACATGATTTGAAGTTAGACGAATTTTCATGAAAAAATTTTCTGTTTTCGTTGTCAAATCTCTTTATTTTAACAGAAATATATCAATATCGATTTTTATTCACTACTTTACCAACCTTTTATCATTTTGGCGACAGTTTGATAAATTTTTTTGCAATTCGCAAACACCAGTCGTACAATTATGTTTTTTAAGTTCGAACTCGTATATTATATACGTACGAAACGTCTTCTTCATAAAAGAATAAAATTTACGTGAAAAACTCGTACACGTGGTGCTCAAAGTTGCAGCTATATTAAACAACACGATTCTCCCTTTACTTTGTGACGTTGCCCTCGAAAAGTGAATAAAAAATACGACTGAACAAGTACGCCAACGGTCTTTGAAAACCGAACCTAATAACGGCGAGAGAGCAAGGGACGAAAATTGAAGTTCGCAAATGAGCCGGCGGGCGAGAGGTCATGCGAAAGCGCATTAGTTACATTCAACTACTCGCGGGAACAAAGGCGTGAAATAAGGCGAAGATAACGAATTGTCTGACAGAATCGGCGCGTCTTCCCCTGGCAACGGCGCGCGCCTCGCGTTCGCTGTTATCTTATTAGAAGCACGTGTTGCGCGAGGCTGAAAAACTTTCTGACGTTTACGGCGAACGAGTAATGAGAAATAATGGCGCGGATGTCAATTTTCGTTCGCTTTCACGGCGAGAGCGTTTTATTATCTTCCTTTCGACTTAAGCCAGTCGATTCGGCCCCGTCGAAAAGTTTGAAAACCATTAAGCTCCCCCATCGGGCAAATAATACCTCCGTTTCATCGCGAAATAACGAACAAAAGAACATTGTCGAGCGAAATTAACGGGACGTTCGAATCGAAATAATTAAACCAACAGGAACGATGTAATTGGGTTTAATCGATGAATCGAAAGATGATTGTGAGAAAGAAAAAGAAAGGTTGGGGGGTCGAGAGAGAGAGAGAGAGAGATAGTAAAATGGATAAAGTGGTAGTAAATTGAAAAACACACTGATCGAAAAACAAATTCGCGTAGGAGCGCCGAGGTGAGATTGCTCGAGTGAGAAATATGACGAAATTGAAAATCACGGTAAAGAATTCCGCTTCTGCTTCTTTCGCGTGACGCCGGAAATGTGTGCCGGAATGCCGACTTGGCGCCAAAGCTGTGGATTTACTCGTGGAGTACAAAATATTTAAAGTTATCTCGAAATAATCAACGGCGGATCTTCGATGCGATCCGGAGAAAAATTTGCGCGCCATGTTCCGATTATTTCGGGCGAGACATTGCCGTCAGTTTGAATGCAAAAATAACTTTTTATACAGTTTAAATATATAATGAAAAATTATGTTTTTTTTCTTTTTTTTATTACTAATTTAAACACTGATACTTTAAATTTTTGATAAAAAGAAATAAATAGGAAGATAAAATAGTTTATATTCAAACGTCTTGAAATATATTTGAATGCTAATTTCGGTTTTTTATGAAGAAAATTAGTTGCAGTTTATATTCGTATTCGCTGCAAACTTGTAATTCATCATTCGAATAGAAAAAATAATGACTTACCAAAAATGGCATTATATTTCAAATTACACTTCTACAATGAAACTTTGTTTCTTTTTTGTAAACGACAATGTCGTATAAAAGACACTGATAAATCTCCAAACGTTTCAAAATAAGATCAACAACACAGCGTACACTTGTACAGAACATATCCATCTATTTTGTATGCGCAGGAAATTCGCGATGTTTGTTTCTTTTACGACGATTTCAAACATCAACGAATTTCAAATATACGTAGTCGTGTTTGCGTTATGAAGCGCATATAATTAATTGTACATATTTCATTGTCAAGCATCCTGAGAATCTACACTCGTGAAATTTGTTTGAACGTACAATGAAGTCACGAGTATATGTTTTCAAACACAAAAATTTTGTCACTCAGACAATTATTAATAATGATCTTTTCTCATAACTACGTTGCAAAAAACAATAACAAAATATAAGAAAATAACAAATTAAAAATAAAATATAGTTGAAGCTCAAACTATAAAATAATGACAGTCGAAATTTGTGAAAAGGAAGCAATATTTTTATCTAAATATCAGTGCACAAATTTAAATTAAAATGAATTTTTATTATTTTAAATTAAAAAAATAATAAATTCGCACAAACAACTACGTTTCGCAACTCCGCCCGGGCATTGTTCGCGCGTTCGTTCTCCTTAATTAAAATTGCTGCGCGCGATCAACGACGATCCATTGACGTCACTCGACGCGTGGATTTCGTAAAGTACGAAAGCCCCGTTCTCCGCGACTCGTCGAGGGCCTTTGACGATGCTTAATTTTATTCAGACAGACGCAACGCGACGAGGGAAGTGCAATATTCTTACAATTGACAACGTTTTACTCAACAAATAATAATAATAATAATAATAATAATAATAATAATAATAATAATAATAATAATAATAATAATAATAATAATAATAATAATAACAAAAACAATAATAATAATAATAATATAATAATGATAATGATAAAAAAATGTATAAAATAAACTAATAAAGTTGGCGATTGAAATAATTATGCAAATAAATTTTGCGAAAACGAATAAAGAGCTTTTGTAATTACCTGGAAAAGCTTTTGATCGGGATTTTATTTCGCGAGAAATTGCCCCCCAACCTCCTCCTCCTCTAATTAAAGCCTGACGAACACCGAGGCGAGATGAATAACAACAATACAATGACGATGGGGAGCGGAGATGGAAGCTCGCGCTTTCAGATGATTTGATATGGAGGAACGGTGATACCATCGAGCGAGCAACACGCCGTACGCGTGTCATAATGCTGATTCAAGATTCAAGAGGGAAGACCAGTCTTGCGATATACATGTGAGTTCAAGTATAAAAATGATTGCTGTCTGTATTATAATTTTTCTTAACAGTATGTTTATCGCAATAAAATTGTGTACAAAAATTTTTTCGATTTTCTCTTGTTTTCAATTATGAGTATAAAATTTATCATCCCGCTTCCCATCGTCCGAGAAAAACTGCGAAACGCAGCATAAACCGTCATCACATTTACTTTATTTTTCACTCTTATCTAATTTTTATGCAAAAATTATTCAAAAATATGAATAATAAAATATCGATTTGCGAATTAAAAAAAAAGTTCAGAAAATCACTAACGTATAAAATTATTACAAAAAGATGAACTATTATTGCAAACAATTCTGCATAAACAATGCAGATATCGTGAGGGTGGGGAGGAGGTGAGGAGGAGGGAGGGGAGAATTCTTGAATATCGAATTTTTCTAAAATTCTTCTAAAAACATGAACTTATGCTTGAATAATAATTATGTTTGTAACGTAACGAAATTTTACGTTTATAATTAAAACAACGATTTACGTAGATTAGCATGAAAAGGTAATAGAAATAATGATCAGTGTTTGGCGGCGGTGTTTTAATACACTTTTGTCCGCAACGTTTTATTGTCTCGGCAAAAATTGTTACTTTCCGCGTTTCCACCGACAAACTTGGCGCGAAAGGTTGAAACAATGGACGAGGATTCACAGTCATTGCCGCTGTTGTTTCTTTGTCTTTCAGCGGGGACGTTTCACGGACATTTTATGCATTGCGAAATCGAGAAACTGCATTTTTTTGTGTCGACGGTTACGCAGGAATCAAGCCAATGGTGCGTGATCAATTTGCACGGATGATTGGACACGATGTTCATAAGTTCAAAAACACGGAATTTTGTGTAACACAAACGTTAGAACAAGGTGTTTACATCTTTGTTAAACTTTTTGATTTATTTTATTTACTATTTTATTACAAATTTGCAATTAAATTGGTACCATAATAACTCAAATAATAATGAAATTAAAAATGCAAATTAAGTACAAAATGTTTACGGTATTTGATTGAGTTCATTTGATCGGAAATTGAGGTATTTGTACTGAAAAAACCATATTGTAACCACTACAAGATATATTGTAACGTGGACAATGTCATATAGTAAAATGTTTACGATACCATATCGTAACTACTTTCAGCCAATGACATTGCTAGATTGCTTTATTTCGACCAATCAGCATGCCGGAAATCGTACAATCCATACTGTACGATATCGTTTTCTCAGTGTGAATTTAAAATTTAATTTTGTATCCAAGAATAGACAATCGTGAATAAAGTTTACCCAACTCGATAATAAATAATAATTGGTAATCAAATATCCTCAATATTAAATACTGGAATTGAAGCAAATATCATGAAATATATTTGCCCGATATCACTAAACATTTGATTATTATATTTCTAAAATATTTTCAATTTACAACCGTAATCCCAATTTTGAAATCATATTCTCAAACAAACGTATTTATTATACATAATGACAGAAAATCGCGACGAAATGTCATCATTTTCACAATTTTCACCGAAAAAACATCATTAACGATTATCAACTCCGGCATTATTTGATCATTATTCATTTCCGCTTGACGTCACTCCGCCAGACACTCGACGCACAACTGAATATAATGCGTTCTTTCAAAGTGGAGTCAATTTAATGTTTAATTGTCTCGAAACACATCGATGAAGCAGATTACAGATTATCTCGAACGTCAGCCGGCTTTATTCGAAATGTCGGTACATCCCCTGTATCGTCGCTCGCTTCATGCATCAACTCCTCGCGTGTCTCCGTATAAACGTTCCCAGTCAAAGCCACAATTCTGGCACAGCGACGTAGGTGTCCGTGGTTTAAACAGAAATCCATTTAAATGCATGCTCCGCGCATAATACGCTCGGGCAACAGTTTGCCCGAAATTACCACATATCACTTTTTGTTCGACTCGACTGCCGTTCCTTTCGAAATGTTTGGATTACATTTTACGAACGTTCGCCTTCGCCAACGACCGACAATATATTTACTCAAACTGAGGATCAGTAAAGTACGTCAATCAAGAGCTGATTAAACGTCATCGAATTTGTCTGTGATATCTACACTGACAGAAAAATGTTTGGCTCTTCCAAGTGTATTAAATAGTTGTTGGAAATTGTTGAATAAACTACACATTTTGCTTAGAGCAGCTAAATTCTAGTTGAATTAACAATCTGCTAATTAAACAAACAATTTACATAGTTGGCTCAACTATGGAATATGGTTGGCCGTATTCAACTATGAATATAGTTGAGCCAACTATATGCTGGTTGTGCACACTAACATTTTTCTCAGTGTACTGACTGTGAAATAAGTTTTAAACGTTTTTTTACAAATTGTTTTTTTACAAATTAAAAAAGTGCTGTTTGTTGATATATAAACGATATTCAATGCAAATGAAATTGCTGAAAGTTATTTAAAACAATTAAAAAAAAATTTTTAAAGTGAATTTCTATTACAATTTTTTTGTAGAACAATGAGAAAAAAAGGAAATAAATTGTAATGGAATTCTAACGTTCTCTTGTTTTTTTCAACAATTTTTTTTATTGCGGTTTGCTCCCTTTTGATTTTCGCACTTTAATGTCAATCACTTTCGTAAAATCGTTGTTAAACTAACGTGAACGTGAAACACAAATTTTTCATCGCGAAACAAGTTCGCAATATTTTCTTAAAAAACTCATGTCGTTGTACGAAAGTAACGGCAGTTACTCGCCACGTCGCGGAATGCAACTTTATTTCCCGCCGCGTTCGCGGCGAAGTAATTTAGAAGGGGAAAAAAGGTAAGGAAGGAAAGGTTGAAAATAAGCGGAATTGCAACGTCATTATCAACGGGAGAAGACGTGCGTGCGCGCCGGGGGATCGTTTCACGTTTCGTTGCGAGCAGCAACAAGTTCGTTGACCATCGATTCGCGCCAATTCAACTTCAATTGGACAATGGCGCTCGTAAATAAAAAGTGCGACGTGCGTGAGAATTACGATCACGTGTTTGTTGAAAAATACTCACTGTCAAATTGCAACGCACTTTCGGTGGGAAAAAAAAAATTCCGTCCAATTGTTTCGATTTCGAATTTACGATGTTTAAACTTTCGTTCGCAACTCCTTGGAACAACCTGTCGAAAAAAGCGAATTTGAGCACATCTGAGAGGTTTCGAAAAATTTTTAATTTTTCGCAATGTTTCCAAGGGTAACATGTAGTTTTTTTTTTTTCAATTTGGTTGAAATGTGGGTGCCAGCTTCATCTGCATCATTCAGAACCCCATATTATTATTTTTCATACTAATTCAACTCTTCGCAAACAAAAGCATTCGATCCATCGATAATCCCTAAATCCGCGAATAATAAATAACTTGCTCTTTAATGGTCGACGCTTTTGGAGCAACAAGTTTTGATTTATAAATTGAATTCAGATAATAAGCCGAGATTTGAGTACACGCAGAATAATACATCTTTGAAAATTATTATTTCGATTCAAATCACTGTATCAACCTATGAAAACAGGAAACCTAATAATCTTTATTAAATTGTTTAATAAAAATTAAAAATTACGGTTTTTATGGACTTTTATATTTGAATCATTAATTTTTATAGAACCTTTTCGAATAGAAGAGCCATTTTTTGGCAAATTGCACTAATAAATTTCATCTTCAGACAAGACTTTTTTTCTTCCTGCCAATACATCTTTTTAACTCCATAGTTCACACTGATTTGCAATTTTCACGCAATCCGCTGTAAAATTTAAAATTCTTACCATTCGGATGTCTTTATTTATTTATCATTTCTTTTTATTTCGTCGTTCGTTTCCGAGAAATATTAATCGCCAAAACTGTCACCGGCGAATAATAAATGCGACTTATAAAACATTGATGTTGCCGTAAAATCCCGACGATCGTGGCCAGTAATACAGCGTACGTATGGTCAAACACGCTCGGAGTCTTTGGGGACTAAAATCACACAGCGTACGTCAACCGAGCGGAACAAACAAATAAACCATTTTACTTTCTCATCTCGACGCTGCTCGACCTTTTAATAATTCAGTTATTTCTATTTTATAACGCACGCTGCAAGAGTCGAGCAGTGAAATGCAGACAAATTCTTGACGGCCAATTTGCGACGACGTATTGTATACGGATAAATGAAAAACGACCGAAAAGGCGCAGTTCAAATGAAACATTCCTGTATTAGAATCGCGCTAACCGCATACAAGATCGGACATTTATAAATCTACTTACCCGAGGCCAAGTCAAAATAACAGCAATGTTCAACGTTCAAACAGAAACATAAAAATATAAAACAATAGGAAACAAAAAAAATTTTGAATCACGCTCAAGTGCGAAAACTTACATTAAACAAAAAGAAAGTAAAAATGTTTTCACGACACGTTGTCATGGAGAAAGTAGCTATTTTTCCCACTAGTGGGGAAAGTGGTTATTTCTCTCACTCGCCATTTTTCCCACAAGTGGGGAAAGTGGTTATTTTCTTTACGAGTGACGTTAGTCACGAGTGAGAGAAATGACCACTTTCCCCACTAGTGGGAAAAATGGCTACTTTCTGCATGACAGCTTGTTGTGAAAAGTCCTGTTTTCCACTCGTGGCTGGCGCCACTTGTGGTAAAATGTACTATTACTTTTACTCATTTTTCAACACGAAAATGTTGGAGCTAAGAACAAAGATCAACAACGGTCGTATTATTTCCACTCAAAGTCAAATCGATGACATTTTACGAGCGCGCTGAAAAACGCGAGGGAAAAAACCCCGTTTCCGTTTGACTGGCGTTCGATCGCAACGTATGACTTTAATTCCATTGTAATTTCCCTTTGGAACGTTCGTCTTTTGAGATATACGAGCGCGGAGCGATACGTTCCAATAGACCGTCTGAATCGTAGCGTGCAATACAGCCCCGTTAAGTGCGGTATTAAAATTGCAAATTAACATTAAACTTAGCTTGTCGTCGATTAAAGCAATCCTAATTTGACTTAACAGCGCAACATTAACATCGTACAGTGTTATTTCCGAAAACAACTTGAAATCAACACGAGCGTATTCGCGGCGAACGTGTTCGCAGCAACTTCAACTTGAATATCGTTTCGACAAACAACTGTAATGGTTGCGAAATTGCAATTGCGTTTGCAATTAATTCATAGCGAGGCAATTTGTAGGACGCTTCGTAGACGAATCAACATCACTGATGATTTAACTGCCTTCTTTTACATTTCAATTAGTTTCAAATAATTATCGAAACAATTAAACCACAAAAAAGGATGGAATCGAAGTTCCCAACGTTTATTAATAAACGAAAATTAATTATACATAATTTAGTGAGATATATTGTAATCGAAAATGGAAAACAGGACTTTTCACAACAAGTTGTCGTGGAGAAAGTAGCCATTTTCCCCACTAGTAGGAAAAGTAATTATTTTTCTCACTCGTAAAGAAAACAACCACTTTCTCCACTTGTGGAGAAAATGGCTACTTTCTGCATGACAACGTGGTATGAAAATTATATTCTAAAACATTTGAAATATTCTAACTTCTTGTAAAATTATCCAATCGAAAAAATACTATTATTTGTATGAAGAAAAGTATCGGATTTTATTTTCGATTACTAATAAGCGTAGGAAATTTCAAGAACATAAAAAAGTTGATTTTGTGGAAATAATGGTTTTGGAAGAAGTGACAAATCGATAGCAAGAATGATAAACTGAAGAAACTCGGTAGATAAGTTGATGCACAACATCACTTTTGGCAAAACTGTGGTCTTATCGTATTCAACGTATGCGAAAATGAAGTACGGCAAACTTTCCGCACACGAAAAGAGTTTAGCCTCCTTTCCAGCAAAGTTTTAATCCGAAACACACGTTTCCCTTAGACTTTGGCAAATAACGAATGAACTGATATTATTAACGGTATTCATTTTCCCAAGAAATCATGTTCTAACTTCGACGTGGGGTAAGGTATTTTCCCTGAAGCGCAAGTGGCACGAATAAATGTTTTTTAAAAACGGCATGGTTCATTAAACCGCGCGAATTCTGGCGTGATGAAAAGACGCGTGTTGGTACAGCTTACTCTTTTTTGTGATCGTAATTATTGACTTAATTCGAAAAGATTGCTTTTTTAAATGCGAACACTCAAAGAAGTTAAGATAAAGACAAAGACCTATGAAAACAAAACACTCTAATATGGTTTTGATATTTGATATTGCTGAAAATATATGTGCAAGAAGTTTGCGAACTTTTATTTGCAACGAATTCCAAATTTCATAAATTTTCAATTAAAAAAGATATACTTCCAACGAAAAAAGTAAAGGACAAAATTTATTGTTTATTTTATATCGCGCTGATATAAATTTAAATTTTGATTTTGATTGTCGATCAATGGAATGACATTTCATAAAAAATTCGTTGCAAATAAACGTTGCCAACTTCTTGCACATAAAAATATAATCAACAGCTTGTGTTCATTGACAAGACAATCAATCAATATGTTGCATTAACACTAACACTTGTTGGATCAACAGCAACAATCATCATAATAACGTGTCTACCAAAACCGTTCTCCACTAATTGTATCCGTTTAACTTTTATTATCAACCATGTAGAATCAACATCTGAATCATTAAATCTACATCAGTATGTGCATAACAACACACCCCCCCCCACAGTTGATCTACGTAGCTATGAATTAACATCAGACATTACGTCACATCGACATTATTCATCCAAACAAACGTGCGAAGCAACGTATACATTGTCTTCTCATATCTTCTCTCCCCAACATTGAAAAGTATGTTGAATCAACCCCACCCCATACACACCCACGCACACACACACTTTCCAAGAGTAATCTCCCTGAGCGACCGAAAGGGACAAACTAAACCAACAAGAATCGACGATTACCATTACACGCGATCGGTATTTGCGTCTCGATCGACGACGAAGCGACGGAGCAAAGTGCGATCTTGACGAAGAATGCAGTCCGCCACGGGGGGCGGGGAGGGGGGTAACGCGGCGAATAATAAATCGATGCTTTCCATCCCCGAAGCAACGCGCTCTCCGACGCTTTCGGCCGGATTTCTCCAAGCCGGAGGATAGCGTGTTTGCTATCATAGAATCTCAGCCACACGCTACGTTTCATCAATCCCTCGGTCCGAGCGCCCCCCCCCCCCCCCCCCCCCCCCCCCCCCCCCCCCCCCCCCCCCCCCCCCACCCCCCCCCCCCCCCCCCCCGCCCACCAGCGTCCGTGGGGGGCGCGCATCTAGATGAAGAACGTGTCAATCAAACGATACAATGAGAAAACACAACACAAAAAAAAGAAAGAAAAAAAAATAATAAAAAATAAATAAAGAGAATAAAAGTATAAATAAGGATGTGGATAA
>JABFOV010005537.1:0-11903 GCA_022817685.1 Aradophagus sp. ZL-2020
AGTAACGAGTGCGCGGATTAGGTGCGATTTTTAGGGCACCAGGCTAGTCGGGTCAGGATCTGCTTGATGATTCTCGGAGAAAACGTTTGACGATTGGACACGGCCTCGGATCACCGTTGGTCCGTCCTTTTGCTCGAATCGCCGTGTCGAATGGACCGTTTAGCGGAATCCCCGCTCGACCCGAAAGTGGCGTCGTGATGGATTCGGGAGAAAGCCAGCGTGGTGACAAATGCCGGTGAATTTATCTAAATCATACTAGAGACTTTTCCTTTGTTTTTCGAACGCGGTACGAGGTGTTTTGTGGTTTGTATTTAGGCTGCGCATAAATCAAATTCGTGAAATAAATCAGCCGGCTTTTCAGCGTCGATTCAATTAATTCATGTGAGTATTGAGGATTGGGAAATACGTTTTCGAAATTTACTTATGCCTGTATTCATTTCGGTGACAATGGATAAGGGGAAGAAAAAGGGGCGGTTGAATGGAAGTGTCGCTGCTAATAATGGTTTTCAATTTACGAAATTGATATTTATAGCAATCTTATAATATCTGTGAGTTCTTTTGGACACACTTTTTTCAATAGAGTTTCTTTAACAAAATATATACATATATGTATTAATAATACAAGTCTATTGAATTTCGACATCAGTTAATTCTCCATAACAGCCAAACTATCTTTCAATAACGTAAGATAAGATAAATGTATATTAAATGCAAAGTACATGTACTTTATGCGTTATATATACGTATATGTACGTCATCGCAAAAGTCTCTTTCAATGTTTACTGAATCGAAACATTCGCCGTGAGTTTAAAGTTGGATGATTTCGAGCTGCCGAGCGGTTCGCTCCTTCGACGCGACTGAAAATTCGTCGTTTCCGGTGGGTACTTTCCAGAAACCATTATGAGGTTGATTTTACGATGTATTTAAAACATCTCTAGCCGAGTCTCGCTGTTCGTCGAACGTAATTAATACGTCCTCGGAGGAAAATGAGCGATCAGTTAAATTTCCATGAACATTGTTATAATGAAGACGTTGTATAAACGATCGTTTAATATCCGCGAAACTATGAGACACGGGCAAATTGATTAACGTTATATAAAGGTTATTGTTATGACTGATCGTAAACGCGCTTTTATGGTGTTTCAATTTTAAATTGAATTTTTGGCTGAACGAAAATGCAATCATTTTCTGCGACAAGTATCCTTTGTTTTTACGTTAAACTTGTTATTTTTTCACGCACATTTATATGGGTGTTAGTGTACGTGACTATTCGGCTGAGTATTTATACAGTACAGTAGGAATTTACAAATGTTTGTTTAGTACTCCTCATAAATAAAATATCACGCGCACAAAAGTAACATAAATTTCAACGCAGACGAGAGCGAGTGTTATTTTTCGTTTAAGCGTCGTGCGCAGCGGGGCGCGTTTGGTCGTTAAACTTAAAAAGTTACACGCCGAGCCCCTACGCAGGTACCAAGATCAGTCAGGATGATTTCGAAAATAACTCGTCGACCTTTAACGAGATGGCGTCACTGGTACCATTTTTTCGAACGTATTCCGTTGAGAGTTGTTTTCGTTAAGTTACAAAATGACTCTCTTGGAAATGCTTTCACTAATCAAAAATGCACAAATCAAAAGTATACACACATATTAATAATAATATAAATAAAATAAATATTTATTCGATGGATATTGAAGTAGTCAAAATTAAAAAAAAATAAATAACGTATGGTTTCTTATTAAATAGTCATATCTTTAAAGTATTTTTTACTGCTTTCAAAAGCTTTCTCTCGTTCCTAACGTACGATGAATATTGATACATTTTATTACATTATTATTAATAATAAAAAATACCTTCACATTATAAATATAAAGAACACTATAAATTAATATACTTCAACGTATACACATAAATGTTTATTGCTCGATCAGGAAACGTTGTATTATCCTAGGACTATAATAATGATAAATAATTGGTCGGATTCAAATCACTGTTTGAAAGAACAAATCGTGAAAAAGTAGTAAAACTTTATACAATTCGTTATATGCTTTGAATATATCCTTGTTGACGCTAAAAACTGAAGGTGTTCCTACCACGCTAGAAATTTAAGTATAAAATACTTTGACTGAGGAAAAGAACGGCGGAAAAAGCAAAACGGGAAGCGGGTGCGACTTCGCTCAGTCGTCACCTCGGTCGTCTTGCCGTAATCAAAGGGTTCGAGGTGGTGGCATTCATCAGCGCTTCACTTTGCATATAACAGTCAATGAATATACCGCGCATATAAATGCAAAGGTGGTACGGTTTAATTAAAGTTGCGCGATAGAGCGACGAGCAACTCGGGCGCAAAGTTTCGGCTGATCTAGAACGAAGACCAGGGCAGAGGGAGGGGCCGAGATCGACGAGAAATGTTGGGCGAAAAGAGCGAACGAAACTTTTTGTGGTAAAGGAAATCGTTGCAATTGTTTCTTTCGCCTCCTCCCCTCTTTCCGGTCATTTTCGGCTTCATTCTTCTTGTTCCAAACACTTTTCGGAAACTTTTAATTGTTTAAAACATTTGAGAAGAAGACAAATAACTGAAATAATGAAAAATTTAACTGATATAGTCACATTAAATTCAACTGATTTGCAATGCAATTGAAAAAACATGATTGTTCGAATTAGTTATTACTGAAACAATAATGATGCTGAATAATCGCAATATGTAAAAAAGTGAATGTTAAAATTACCATTGTAATACACATAAGAAGTTTTAATGTAAGGTTTTCCTTTTTTGTATTATATTTTATGCAGAATTCAGTTTTATGTAAATGTATATTTTATGAATTGTTTCTGTTATTGCACCGAAAGAAATAAACGTCAAAATTTCACGTAGGAAGAAATATTACTGTAAAAAAACATAAGTGTCTTCCGTGATAGTACAAAATATTTTTAATACATTGCGAAAAATACACTCAAAAGATTTTAAGAACTGAAAATATAAACTTTTAAAATGTGTCGTATAATTAAATAGCATTGTCTTTTATAATCTTCATCATAAATAATAATGAATGCCGCAAAAACAAAAGTTGATTAATTAGTAAATTTCTATTAAACTTTCCTTGTTGAACTTAATTAATTAACTGAAACATGAATAATTATTCAATAAAAAACTAAAATACGAGGGCATTCTAAATAAATATGTTTATAAATACTCGTTTATTGTTTAATTTTATGTCAAATCGATTAATCTCAATTTTATATTAATAACCGATAATGCAAAATTTAAAGTAAACCAATAACGAAAAGTTATATTCAATTTCACAATTATGATTCTTTCATTATCTCGTCCCTTTTTAAACGAGCTGTTCAACTGTAAGATCGCCGTCCTTATTTGGCGTACAAGGTAATAAGTTAATAAAGTCAAAAATTGCACGAAACGAACGAGAATTAATTGGCTTGAAAATCGCACTGCCCGAGCTCAATAATTTTTGTCATATTTCATTTTCATTATGAAGTTTTAATGCCGCGGATAACGCGTCGCCAAACATTACACCGCAAAGTTCGCGCAAACGACCCGTCATATTTTACATAATTATTTGCTGGGCGTGTGTAAACTTTGATAGTTAATACCATATTGATTCAATTCGGACGCGAGCGCGCGTCAAAGCCCGCGCACTTGGTTTATTCATGCGTTTGTTTATTCGTAAAAGTACACGACTCTCCTTAACGAGCTAAAGCCGTATTTATTATTTAAAATGTGTTTATCGAGGCGTGTGTGCTCGGCCGGCTGCTTCGCGAATTGACTTAATTGATAAACAGTTTTGTTTGCTTCTGCTACACGGTGAAAACTGATATGCGCCGCGTCAAACATCTTTCGGTGCCGTTGCACTCTAAGCGGCAACAACTCTTTTACATCGGCTAATTTTTTGTATTGTCAACGGTCTGCTCCGTGACTTTTCGTCAACTAATTAATTTTTATTCGGAATTTGTTCAAGTGAAAAATCGCAGAGAAAAAGAAAACAAAGATGTACATTATTTACGATATTACATGATCGTACCAGTTGACTGAGTATTTTATAATATGGAAGTTCTCGAATTTAGTAATATTAATGGTACAACAATCTATGTTTAATATAATCTCGACAGTTTTTTTCAATACTTTAAATATTATTTATTTTATTGAAATATTTGTCTATATTACGTTTGTATGAACACGGAATGACTGCTTTCTTGTTGAAATATTAACGGTTTGCAAAATATATATTTTGTGTATATTCTTGGGATATGTTTCAGTTCGAGTGATGGTGAAATGATAACACATTTTTTAATGGCTATTTATATATAATTAATAATGAGTATGAATATAAATACCTCTATTATTATGATGAAGGCCTTGCTTTAACAACACAAATATTTAATTTAGCTATTTCTGATGCATAATCATTTGAGAGGTAGAAAAATTAGTTTCAAAAGGTTTTTTGTGCTTTCAGGTCAATTTTAGATTAACCACTGAAGTGGCGGTAAGTTCTCTTCAAATGATGGAAAAACTCTTTGGAGTCGAATACAAGTACCTAAAATCAAACAGTTAATTAGTTTATAGACCATTTGAATTGGTACATATTGACATACGGTGAAATATGATTCCTTTGCACTTGAGATTTCGTATTTGATTTCTAAAATAATACACTGAGAACAATTTGTAGTAGTAGTTTTCAATTACATTCACCATTATTACACTTTATGTAACCGTATCAGATGATTGAATAAACAAATGATGACAAGCAAATTGGAAGATTGTACCATTGCTATCTGTCAGCATCATTATCATTATATAAAATAACAATCTGAACTTCGATTATCATTAATAATATTTATAAATATTTTTGCATATAACATTTTATAACTGTAAGTATATCCTTTATTAACTTAAAGTAATCATATTAATTTTATTTTACACATAGAAGAAAGTATAAAACAATTAATCTATTATCTAAAACTTGGAAGAAAATAAAAATTGAAAATGAAAATGTAATAAGTTGTAATATTAATCTTAGAAACTTTTGATTTAAAACACAAATTACATTTTTTTCGAGACTGTATGATGACGATAATAAGAGCGAAATGTGACGGAAATGAATACAATTAAAGTATAATTTCAGATAAATACACGTAATTTCACATAATTGCCGGCAATATTGCATAATGAGGTAAAAAGTTTTACAACATTATAAAATGACGAATAACGGCAAAGCAAGTGACTTAGATTCCCCAGTATGATACACTTGCAAGCTACGGCGTTGTCCCGAAATGTATAGCAATATTATTTACATATAATACGCGGGTTAATGACAAAAGTAGCCCGTTATAAATAATAACTTAAATTACAGTCTAATCCGTTGGATTTAAGAAGCCGGCTCGAGTTATTATTTAGCAACCGAGCAAGTTAGAAAAGAGCAAATTTTTCTCGTCAAACTCGGCTGCATAAAAGTTATAAAAAGTTAAATGAATGTTTGAAAAATTTACGAAAAATGATGGCGAATTTCGCAATTTCGCGGGAGTGAAATGCGAAATGCTCGCGACATAATTATGCATGAAAATACAGATCCGCGCAGCAGCGAAAACGCAAAGTTACAAATATTTCCCGCTGAGACTTTTATACCCTAAATCGATGAAGTTGTATATAATGTACACACGCTCTCGCCAAAAAGTTTCCAGACAGTGGATATTAAAACTCTTATATACGACTTGCGATTTCTATGTCCTGTTGCAGTATTAAAAAATGCGTTTAAAAGTTGGCCTCGTAAAAAACTGTCTTTGTGGTCTGATTGCGGTCGATCGTATAAATTATTGCGCGCTACTGAAACAAAGTTGAACCCGAGCACCAGCTAAACAAAGTTTCGATTGATTTTGTAATGTAAAAGAGATCAGCTAATTAAAACGTTCGTATGTACTATAAATGTTCTTTTTTTTATTCGTTATTTAACCACTTGAATATTTTATTTTCGTATCGATATTTATGAAATTAATTATTGAAGGAAATGAGATTATTTATGAGATTATTATTAGATTAAACAACATATCGTGAAATTTTGTAATATCAAAGAGCTAAGTGAATCATAACATCCATGTGTAAAATAAAATGTTCTTTTTAATTTAAACATTCAAAATACGTTATAAAGAAACACATTTTGTTCTCGTGATGATCAATCTTTAAAACTTGACTTAAAAACTATTCTAAGTCAAATAATCTTTTTTATGTGAGTTTCAACATTAAATTTTGCTAACTCAACAATTGAAAATTGACATCTCATTAGAAATTAACTTTGAATTGTTGAATTAATAGTAGCCATTTATTGAGTCCGTAACAAATTATCACTGATTTAAGAAATATAGACAAACATTGAATAAGTTGTAATTCTAAATAAGGTTTTTTTTCCGTGTAGTGATGAAAACTATAGTAATTAGTCTGTACAAGATAACGTAATGTTTCAAATAAAAAAAAAAGTCAGCAAAGCAATTACAGAATCAAAAATAACATCACTGTGATCGTTACAAGACATGTCTAACACGTTGAAACGAATCTCAGCAAAATACCGCTAATAAATTCACCGCTTGTCAAAGGATCGTGAAAAATCAACTTTTTCCAACGACGTCGATAAAGTAGGACTGATATTTCGCCTTAATAGCGCTCGATACAAAGACATCAAGAATCGCTAGTAGCCGAGTACGCCGCTTCTACGAGCGACCAGCCAAACGAGAAAAATGAGTTTAACACGTCGAGTGCCAACGCCCAGTTAACTGGACATACGGGTTTTGCCGTGTGGTCCACGCCTAGTGAACTGGACCTTTTCAATATCGCGCCGTTGTCTTCTTTGATGCCGAGCCTAAGGCGAGATAATCCGCAAGCTGCTTCGAAATTAAATAATTCCAACCGCGATTCGAATGTCGTTAATTACCTCCCTGCTCCCACCATTCCCTGTCCCCACTCCTTATGCCGCATTCCACGCGGAATTGTCAGCTTTTTACTCGACTGCGAGTTATCAGTCAATATCCAAGCGCTAATTAACTCACCGAAGAAAAGATGTCCGCGCGACTTTCGTCGAATCAATTAGGTTATCCGACTGTTTTTGAGCGCGGGTCCAGTCGGTAAAAATTTATAAGATTTCATTCGTCGCCCTGCCATTTTTATCAATTTAATTAATAACGTCAGGATTAATGAACATTTTGATAATTAAATGAAAAGAGAAAAGGGAGATTCTGATAATGGAAACAGGGGTTGACCGGATTCTCGTTAACGTTGTTTACATAAAAAGGAATTAATTATTTGCATTGACAGTGAAACATTGTTCGTTTGATCACAAGCAACGTTGGCGCTTCTGCAACATTGATCGCGATATCAGCGGAAATTCGCGCACTCTCGAGGAACAGGCCTCTTGGCACTATAATTTATTTAGCCGCGTAAACGGCTATGCGAAAAAGCAGTCGACGCACTTTTAGTTTCATTACCTGAGAGTTTATTCTTAATGTCGCAATCTAACTCTTCGTGGGTTCATTCGGATCTGAAAAGGAAAAATAATGTACGTTAAAAACGATGTCGTTGCTCGGTAATAAATGGTATTTTTCTTAACAACATTTTGCAGCAAACTATTAATATGGAAAAAATTGCAATTTCATGTCCAAAGCTCGTAGAATTATTATACTTCGTTTAACTCGAAAATAACTTTATTGCTATGACAGATAAGAAAATATTGTTTCTTCAGCCAACATGTAAATCAATACCCTCGTAATTATTACGCCCCTTTTAGAATCTTCTGACTTATCTGTACAAAACAATTAAACAAATTACTTCACTTAGAAGTCATTCTATTGAATAATACTAGAAATCATACGGTAACTTTTTCTTTATTTTCTTTTCGTTAAAGCAAGCTTCAATTTTTTCCATCACAACCACAGAGCAACGCTTTCCACTTAATCGTAATTGATAGGTGATACGCATCTTTGCGTTGACCCGGAGCAGCCTCGGCGAGACGTCGTAATGGATATTGGAGGGGAACAAAGAGGTGGTGAGGGGGGTGTTGCAGGGGCGCAGGTTCAGCGGAATTAATTTTACGGGCGCCTCGATTGGCGCGCGCAGGTGAATAATTCCCCGGGCACCTGTGTGCCGTGTGGTCCGACAAAGAACTCCCGTTACGGGACTTATAACGCGCTCGCTTTCGCGCACTCCAGCGGACCCTGCTATCAAATCTATTAATGCGATAAGACAGCCCCGCGACGCGCCCTTTCATGCCGACTATCTCGAAAGAAATGGTAATTGTCCGGCAGGAATTCCGGAGACATACGGGGTGTCCCGAAATCACCGTCAATGTATGCATTATCTCAGTTTCGGCGCAATCGTTAAAAGGATGAAAAATGCCTGTGCTCCCGGCTCCCGGGGTCTTATCTACCCCGGGGCCCGAGGGCGCGCTTTACCATTGCCGTTCATTTTTATTCATTAACAAAACGACGACTTTTTGCCCCACTTAATTAGATCGGCCATTAAAGTTCGTATTCGGTTCGCATTTGTTTTCGCCCTTTTTTATTGAATTAGTTTCGACGTCCCGAAATTGTTTAAGGGTAATGCACTCTTTATTTGACGCGATAGTTAAAGGGCTTTTCATGTTACACTCTAGTCAAATGAATTTGGTCGAGATAAAATCAGCTTTTTTGTTACCAGAAATAGAAAATAGAAAAATGAGTTCTTTCGAGCGAAAAGAATTCGTAACCTGGTTTTTGCATTTAATTCCCTTTTTTTTAATGAAATTAGAATTGTGTGTTAGATTTTTTATATTTTTTAATTGTTCATTATTCATGCTCTAGGCGTTTATTCGTAATTAAAGTTTAAACGTATTGCATACAACGTTGCAAATTTCTTGCACGTTTTCGTTAATTAAATCTGAAGATTCAGATGCAAAGCACTGCCGTCTTTGTTTCGAAACATGTTACGAAATTGTCGTTTTTGCATCATACAGATTTCATCTTTAGATTCAAATAAATTTCATTTGGGTTTGAAATAAACGCGGGAACTTGCCGGATGACAAACAATAAAGTAAGTTGGACGCAAAATGATTTGAAGAATAGCGAAAGCGTGTCGCGGAAAGTTGGCTGAATCGTATGGTAATTCGCGCGAGTGTTTTAAAAAGTGTAACAGTTCCGAAACAGTCGGGATACGCAGCGAAATGAGCGCGCGATACGGCGCGACAATAAAAGTAAATGTCACTGTCAGGCGCAGCGAGCGCTGCTCTTGATTATGAATGATTTTTTGTTGGCCATCTAGAACGCGCTTTTGCAAAAGTACCAATTAACTTTTTCGCATAATGTCTTCGAGGATCTCATTTCGGAGTCCTCCCGAAGCGGCGCAAACAGCGTAATATAATACGTATGCAGCGAGAAGAAGCGGAAGGAGTTCAAACTTTAAACTTCGAAACAAACGCGAAAGTCCTTTCGCCCCTCAGACGGTATAAATGTGTGATTCAGTTTTCCAGGCTTTTCTTGCAAAAATGCGTTAACAACATCAGCCGACAGTTCTCTGAACGTTACTTATCCACCTTTTTCAGTTCCTTTTTTTTCATTTTTTGGTACAAATGAATATATTCCAGACGGAGCTCGCCGGCGGAAGTTCCACGGAAAATGAGCGCGTCTCTATGTTCGTTTCTGAGAAATGAATAATATTTAATGGAACGACAAACGAGAGGAAGTTCAAATATCTTGATCGCCTTTTTTTCAGATTAGACGAAATAATTGTCCCCAGAAAGGCAAGAAAAAAAACGGGTTTCCTAACATCTTAATGTCCAAATTCAAGGGGTCATTTTTCATTTTTTTCGCCAGGTGCTTCTGTGGGTCACAGATCCAACGGTCATAACTCGGAAAGACAAGAAATCGACTTTTCAACGACTTTTTTTTCTGCTCGTAACGCATGTTACGAGATTAAAATGTGACTTTAATTAATATATATCAAAGCGTGCAATTCTCGAAAAGAAAAAAAAACATGTTAACTTTGTAATATAAATTTTGTAGTAGAATTAAATGTACTATAGAAGAGCTGTACAACGAATTTAAAATACGTTGAAAAAAAGGGATCAGAATACATTGCAAGCAGAAATACTTGGTAAAATTGTTAAAACGAAAAACCTGTCAAAAAAATTGTTTACGAAATATTTATGTGAAATATTTCCTAAGTACTTGATGTGCATACGGACATACGGATATAACATGAGCCAAATTGTTTACGCTTGCGCATTACAGCCGTAAACACAAACAGGTTCTTTTTAATAGAAAAAAAGAACAGTAATCAGGACGGGCGGATTTTTCACGTACATTTTTGACCTGGCGGCTAGCCAGAGCGCGCTTTACTTCGCCTTAAATATTTCACGAAACAGCAACTTTGGTAGCGCACGGAAAACTTGCATAGGCAAAGTTTTCGCCGTTATCGCGTTCAAGTTTAAACATTTTAATCTAAATTATTTGTCGGCTGTCCCGAAACTGCGCGCCAGGTTAATCATCAGCAACTCCGCATCGTAAATATAACGCATCCAAGTCTTGACATCTAGCGACATTCGTGATATGGAAAAATCTTACCAATAAATGTTTTTTAATATTTTGTTCTCCCCTTTTCCAATTTATTTTAAATTCTCAAAACTTACATTTGAAATTTGTACTTGCTATAAGACGAACAAACAAAAATAACAAGAAAAATATTTATCAAGTGGTTGTCGTTCTATAATTTGTTTCATCTTTTATGTTAAAAAGTGGTTGTTTTTTTAATAAATTTTAATGCAAGCTGTACTTTAATTTTCATTATACAAATTTATATGTATGACTAATGGTAAAAAAATGCTTTTTCATTTGCATATTTCTGGATTCCATAATGTAAAATATAATAAAAAATAAAAGCATGCACATAGAGTTTATATATATATTTTATTATAAGAACCAAACATTCCTCGTAACGATAAGAAGACTTTATTGTTACAACAACTTTTATAATGTAATTGTTTGCAATGATGAACATATGGATTGCTTGTGTGAAGGTTTTCAAAATTTCGTTATTTCTTATATCTCAGAGGTAGGTTTGTGAAAGTCGTTAGATAAGAACGGAGCCAACGCGAGACGTTTTTGACCGTTCAGTCGAACGAGATTTAATTGCGCACCCGACTAAGCCAAGCACTTATAATCTACGCCGATTCTTTTTGCGAGATAGGGGCGAGAGTGGGATTTCATTAAGGCTCTCCTGTGAATTAGCAATTTAAAAACCGGCTTAGCAGCAAGGGTCCCGGCGTTGTCCCCGGGTCCGGCGGGGCTCTCGATGCCCGAGGGGGAGGCGCGGGAATTTCTCAGACTCGGTTACCGGGCGGAATGGCATCTCAGGCCGGCGATCTTGACTTCGTAACTTCTTTGAAGTATCAATTACAGACGAATTCTATTTATTACGTTTATCTGCAATTCAGCGCCACTTCTTATTTTAATATCGATTCATTACGACCAATAGCGCGGAATTATTCACGCAAACAGTGCAGTTTTTCGTCGACAAGTTAACACGTAGAATAAAGGTTGTACAAATTTAGAAATTAATAGTAAGAAAACTTCTTATTTTCAACATTTAATATTTTTCACAACATTCAAACGTGGTATAAAAAAAAAAAAAAAAAAAAAAAAAAAAAAAAAATTACAACTTGCGTTAAAAAAAAATATAAAATAAAAACAAAAATTTTTTTTTTTTTTTTTTTTTTATTTTTTTTTTTTTAAAATAAAAAAAAAAAAAAAAAAATATATTATTTTAAATTATTTTATTTTTTATTTTATTTTAATTAAATATATAAAAATTAATTTTAATATTTTTCAACACTTTTAATATTGTCTTCATTTATTTCTCTCCTCTTTTTTTATT
>JABFOV010005538.1:0-11902 GCA_022817685.1 Aradophagus sp. ZL-2020
CTTCTTTCATCTCTTGTTCTTTTTTTATGTTTTTTTTTTTTTGTTTTTTTTTTACCCTTTTTTCTCTATCGTTTTTTCTTTTTCTTTTTTTGTTCTTTTTCTTTTTTTTTTTTTTTTTTTTTTTTTTTTTTTTATTTTTTTTTTTTTTTTTTTTTTTTTTTTTTTTTTTTTTTAATTTTTTTTGTTTTTTTTTTTATTTTTTTTTTTTTTTTTTTTTTTTTTTTTTTTCTATTTTTTTTTTTTTTTTTTTTTTTTTTTTTTTTTTTTTTATTACATAGAAGTAAGCAGACAAATTTTAACAGACTGTTTTAAAATTTCAATGTCTTGTAGAGGGTATACAAAATGAAGATGGGACAAAATTCAGAAAATTTTTTTTCACCTTTATTTTCGTTTTTCCCCAATTAGAAATTTTCATTTTCAAATGTTCTAATTATGATTTGCCTGCTGTCTTTCAAGTCATATGTTTTTTTATTTTCGTTACAAAGCTACTTTAAATCATAACATGTGTTTTGTCGACAACAAAGATCCTTTTTTAAACAAGATTAAGGAAAAAAAAACGACTGTATTAATAATCGGGGAAAATGCCGCATGAAAATCGTACTGGGAAATATGAATGACGATTGATTCGAAAACGTGAGGGCAAAAAGTATACACACTGCGGGTATAATATTTTGGAAGCAGCGCGGGAATCGAGATACAACGATCGTCGCATGTTGAACTGGAAAATCAAAGGCCATTTTATAACATCATTGGCATTTCCATAACTTGATTATTACGCTCGATTCCAGCCGGTCCCTCGGACATTATACAATTCAACGCGGTATGCGCGTGTGCGATTTGTTTGTGAATCCTGGCGCCGTATGAATAAATTACTTTGTTGGCTGGAACGGCCGAACGAGTATCTTGCTTTTTGTGAAATCGTCACTAATAAGACACCCGCGGGTACCGGAAAGGTTTTTTTTTTTTTTCGTCTTCTTTTTTTTCGCGCCAAAATAAATACAACGTTGCTACGGTTCCGCCGTGTAAATCATCAAACTCCGAATGCTTTCCTTGCGAAATTCGAATGTTATAAAAAGTTCTTCATTATTTTCGACCGTAACTCCGGGAATTTTCCAGCGAGAGAGCCAGCTCTGGCTCCATCAGTCGATACTCAAGGAGAGACCTTTTTTTCGCTTTCATGGCAAGAGACGTTGTCGCGTCGATGCCATTCGCGCTTAGACTGAAAATTTATAATTCACGTTTTCGTTATTCTAAATTGCGCCGACTCCAAGATTCTGTTACTGTTTCGATTTTTTTTTTTTTTTTTTTTTTATTATTACTACTATTTTATTTTTTAGTTATTCTAAATGGCACCGATTTCTAGATCCAGTTACTATTTTGATTTTTCTTTTTTTTTTCTCTTTTTGTTTTTTCTTGTTAATATATAATTGACTGTGGTTTTAATTAAACTGATATTGTCAGTAATATGAACAAAGGTAAGAAGTTGAATTCATGTTTAATTGTTTATAATAATTAATTTAATTGCTGCGACCTCTAGACTATTAAAAATTAAGAAAGTTGAAACTGTTGCATTCACGAATAAGTGAAAATTGATACAATTACATACAATGTTTATTATTGACAAATGTAAGTTCATATTCAATAACTATAGCATGCATTCGTACATTGACAGTTTCCGGCGAATCAATATGCATTTTTTATTTAATTTACTATTTTTTGCATAATGAATATGTAAAACGCGAACGCAGAAATTACGTAAATATTAAAAGTATGATTATTCCTCTCGGGATAATAACGCAATTACATTCAATAGACGCTTATTAATAAATGGCGAAACAAAGTGGAATACAAAATTTTATTTATTTAGTTATTACGTCGCTTTCTAACGAAATTTCACGTAAACATAAAAATAGTTTCACGTGAAAATAATGATTATACGCAACGAAATATTACTGAAAAGAAATTAATGCATATTAAACTGACGAGCTGTTGAACCAAAGATTAATTTTCAGAAAACTTCGTTCCTTCAAAGTGTGTGCCAAACGAAAATTTATAGTGGTAACGAATATTTCATTACCTTGACGAAAACTATTCGTTGAGGATGCAAGTAAAAGATTTTATTTATATTATCTTATAAATAACTTTATTTTCTCGTCTTAAAACAATTTTTTATATTATTTATTACTCTGAATTTCCATTCAATACTATTTCGTATAAATAAATTTTCTATTCAATTGCATTGTATCATTATTATAAATTAAATATTAAGTTTATAAATTTAAACAAATCGAAGTCAATAATACTATAAATCGAGATCAGACATTCATAACGAAATAAGATTTTTAAATTAATTAATACTTTTATAAAAGATATTACCTTGGTATTTTATATTAAAAATTGATTATAGTTATAAAATTTCAATATTGATCTACAAAGTCGATGAATTAATTAAAAATATTATTCGTTTATTATAAATCGATAAATAAATTCAAGTGAATGTTTAGTCATCGATTATATTAATGAATCGATTCATTGTGAACGTACATTTGTGATAATAAAATCAATTATATTTCACGGTTATAAAGTTAATTACCGAAAGGAATACGCAACTGCAGAGGGCATATATCTAGCAATTGAACTTAATTTGAACTGCATAATTATTTAACAAGGAAAACAGAATAACGTTGTTAATGAAACAAAAGATTTGCATAATAAGTATGTGTAACGAAAACATCTTGGAAAGATTACCCGTACGCAACACATACACGGAATCTATGTAAACATAAAGTAGATCATCTAGTATTGGAGGCGGCTCTGCATAGCGTTACCCGCAATCAACGCAGGTTTATAACAACATAGACACAGGCTTAGTGTAAGGATTTTACATTCAATATCACGGCCTTACTCGTTTGATGTCGCACACGTTTCGATCAATAATATTTATTTATCTTTTGTTTCGTCCGACGAAGTAAAACAAATATATCCGAAAACACTCGAATCAGGTTATATTCAAAACTTTATCTTTAGCAGTAATTTAAAATTTTTCCGGTTTAATACCTTCAACGAAAAGTATTTGATTTCGTTTTGTCTTTGGCGATTAAATTTTGCAAAATAAAACGAAAATTTCTTGAAAATAAAGCCTCGATTTTTAATGTAAAAAAAGTTGAGTTTTGTGTTTTGCCCAAAGTATTGCGAAATTGCAAACGACCGATAAAAATTGAATTCCCGAAATTTACTATATTATATGCGCTGAAATTCGTGATGCAAAAAAAATTGTAATGAACATACAAATAAGCGATTGAATTTCAGATTACGGGATTTGATCATTAAACTATACATAATTTTTAATGGATCATTTATGCAAAATGGAATCGAGCATTAATTATAACGCACACCGTAGATAAGGGAGTGAAAATTGCGAAAATAAATAAAATCCCGTTACACAAAAGGTCCCCTCGATTTTTTTTACTGTCAAACGTGGTCGAAAGTTAATAAGTTTTTACCCAAACGAGCGAAGTTGATCGATAAAAAAAATAGTTGTAGCGTTCGAGTCAAACTTATGACAAAGCGAATGGAAAAATCAAAGAAACGCGAAAATAAAAAAGAAAATAAAAAAAAGAAGACAGAAAAAAGCCAACGGCGGTCAAAATGTCGAGTGCGCGTCGGTTTTTCCGGCGCGCGGGTCGAAGGCGAAAAAACGAAGGGAGAGATAAAAAAGAGTAAAGGAAGGGGGGGGGGGGAAAGGAGTTGAGAAAAGAAGAGTAGCGAAGATCAGTTCAAAGTTTTACCTTTAAAGCCTACGTCTGGTTCACGAGAGCCACGATTGGCTCACGGATACGGTGCCTTGACTGACGTTGAATTACTGCCTCAGATGTTCGTTATCACGATTAGCACCGTTACGTACCTAAACCGTTGTTTTATCTCACACAAACGAATGTTCTACATCGGCTCGCTTGTTGTCTCGCGTGTTTCGGTACGCTCTTACGTGCAATGCAATTAAATCAAGCCGTTGTTGACATCATAATGGCTACGAAAATTAACTAATTGCGGGATCGAGAAATTAAAGTTTTTTATCTGCTTTAATGACACGTTACCGAAACGGGCGTTTTCGTTTGACGGCCATAAATTTTAGATATTATTTTGTAATCGCCACTGATAACTGCCGAGGCGCGCCACGTCTTTGCCCTAAAAAATGTGGCGTTTAACGTGAAAGGGGTGAAATTAATTTCCCGACGATCGGATCGATCAAAGAATTCGAACGGCGCCAAGCACTTTGAGATGCCCAAACATGCTCTTTATACATATCTTTTGTTCTTCGTACGTAAGATCCTTTTTTTCGAAATTCAACCCTGATGATTCGTAAAAGTCGCGGACGGGGAGACAAAAGAAATATAAACTGTGAGAAAAATTAAATAGTCACTTTTTTTGAATAATGATTCGGAATAGAAAATAATCCGAAAGAATATTTTTATATCCCATGTCATCGCATAGGTCTGGTAGACCCAATATTAAAAAGCAATAAAGCGTGATGCTTTCTTCACTCACGAGAAAAATATCAATGAACATTTTTATCGTTTCAAAATTCAAAGTCTGTTTAAAAAGCAATCGAAGTTTATTTACATCTTACATCTTATTTTTTACTCTAAAAAAATATACGTTTAATTGAATATCTTCTAGTATTGCAATGTCAACCGTCTAACATTTAAAATAGAAAAATGTTGAAGTTCATGTGAAAAAATGTAATAATAAATAAATAAATAAATAAGTCGATGTAAGTATAGAAATGAAAAATGTCACAAACTTCTTTCGCGTTTTGAGACAAGCTCCGAACGTGCGTTTAAATGAAAATCGCGTCGTTTCTCGGGGAAATTTTATCCGCGGCTTTCGCGGCGGCCGAATAATCGTCATTTGGAGTCAAGCACTCGAGGTTTTACGCCGCCTGTTAAATGTATTGTTGTATTTGCATTATTACCTACGCGCATGTGCACTTACGAGTGCGTTTGTGCATAAAAGTGAGCACCTCTGACGACGCGTATCCCATACGCGAATAATTTTTGCGACGGCCGCGCGCACGGCGCTCCCCGTCGGGCAATGATATTCAAATGTAAAGTCCGTTTTAACGGCCGCGAGGAGGGTCTTCTCCCTGCGAAGCCATTTTTACTTCATCTTGTCACGATGATTTTTGTCAAGTAGCTGTACTCCAGCGTTTGTCAATTTTCGACGCCTCGAAAAGTCGAGCCTGAAATTAAGTGGCGAGCGTACGTACGCTTGGTAAAAAAAAAAAAATGAATAAATCGAGGAAAAAAGGGGAGGGGAAAAAAGGGTAAAAATAATAATCGTTTAATTGCAACGCCGAGAGAATTTTTCCAGCAAATGGTCGTGCGAGTTTCAACTTTTGATATCTGAGAAACTTTTGATATGTTTTATAAGTTTTTGGAGAATTTGCGTTGGGTTATTTGTATTAAAATTAGTTCGGCAAGTCAACGTTATTTTTAAGAATCATGAGGACTTTTGTGGATTTCGAGAATTTTTAGAGTTGCACCGAATAAATCAAACAGGAAAAGATATGGCTTAAAAGGGATAAATTATAATAAATAATGTTTTCTTAATTTTTGAAATTGTACATTGTTCATTTTCTAAATTTATTTTAATTTTATTAATTAATTATGAGAATTTGTTATGAATGTTTTGAAAATCATTCATGTTTAAAATCGGGTCCATCAGATATATTATTTAATTAAATTATAAATAACAATATTAACTTCCTGGGCAAATGTACAAAAAGTTAGTACATATAATACAAACTCGAATTCGGACAAATATTTGCAAAAAATTAGACAATAATAAAACGTCACTTTAAATTTGTTTACTCTACCTAATTTGTATAATTTTATATAACGTTTATTTATTTTTGTTTGCAAATTATAACGAAAATTCGCAAAACTTTTCATACACCTGCATAATTTGTAAATAGGTACCAAAAAAGCAGAATCTCCAAATTATTGACGTACTGAATTTGACATTGGCGCTGTAAAAAGTATTTTAAAAATGTATTAACGTAATTATTGACTGTCCAAATATTAATATCTTTCGCGTTACTTCGAAACAAAACATCGAGCTGCTTGCGTAAATAATCACTCGACGCAATTTTCGCCCGAGACCTACATTTTCTTCTTCGTATTTAGTCGCGAAGTATAGAGCCGCCCGAAAGATGATAAACAATGAATGTAATTCAGGTTTTAATGCGCCCGAAACGTTGACATTATCATTTTTATCAAAATTAGTAGTTGCATTCAAGTGAATCATTCTTTCATTTAAATTGCCCGCAAAAACCAGCGTCTTCTATTAAAGAAGAAAGGATAAAGGAATTAATATTAAGTAGAATGTTGTACAAGTTGCATCAGTTTATCATCATTTACTTGTAACCGATAAAAAGAGAAATTAATAACGTAACGCAGCTCCTCGCCTCTACGCTCCATCATTACGTTCATAAAACGCGATGAACGAAAACGTTAAATGTATATAATTTAATCCACATTTTTATCGAATAAACAGATCGTCGTTTTATTGCAATAATATCGCAGTTGAAATGATTAAATTTCATATTTTCAAAGATTTTACATTCCAAAAATGTTTATACATTGAGGAAATTATGTAATAAGAAATATGCATCTTCAATTGTAACCTGCCACTACTAATAATTGAATACGGTAGGTTAAACCCACCTGAGTTGTAGGTGGCGCTTTTTACAAAACCGATCGCGTTAATCGCGGAGCATATAGCAAATTACAAGACAAAAAGTTAAAGTACTATTCGATAGCAATATGTAATAATTGCAAAATGTAGAGTAGAATACAATTTTCTTGATTAAAAAAAAGTAAAAAAAAAAATTACTATAAAATAAGTTTATTTCACACATTGTAATAATTTGTTAATTTTGAAGTAACTTTTGTGATCAATTCATAGTAATCAATATTATATATTATATAATCAATATTAGTTCTTGATATACTAAAATCTATATGTATCATATATAATATGAACAATCATTTTTCGAAGGAAATTGATTTCAGGTGAAAATGAACGGTCGCTTTTTTGTCGCGTTTCAAGTTTTCGATGTTTTGTTTCGAAATCATTTCGCTCGTTCCTCAACACCGTGATTATCATTGGAACTATTTTTCTTTGCGATTCTCATTACAGTAGCGTTGTCAAAGTTACCCTTTTCTTTGCACGAACGCCGGCTTTGCCGCGCAGTGTCACTTTCAGAGCTACTGATTTCGTTGCGTGGACTGCAACTTCGTGACGCATTATCACCTTTCAGTTGCACTTCGTGATGCATCTCTTAAAATGGCTGCATCGCCGTGCGCGGAATACTTTTACAGTAAAAGGATTGTTAGCTGGCAATGGCGAAATTGCAAAATTCCCGACGATAATAGGGTCTTTTAGAGAACAATTTTTCCTGCTTTTCTTTTCTTGTTAGACATTAATTTGCGAGATGGAAGTAGGGTATGTGAGAATAAAAGATATATTGATGAGAAAAAGGAGAGTTGAAAAAAAAATATTGAAAAAAGTTGCATTTAACTTGAGAAATTCGAAGAAACCCGTACACAAATGTTGATATTGGAGCTTAATGCAAACATTATTACATATGTTGTACTTTGTGAATTATTTTACATAAATACAAGGTGTGATATTATTAATGTCGTAAATAGAGTTTGAAAAAAGAACGAAAATGGTAGCAAAAGAAAAAGACAGTGAAATTCCATCAACTACTTTATCGTCGGTATCGTATTTCGGTTGTGACACTTCAAAGTACTGTTATTAAAATTTTATTAGTTCGAGTATACATTTAGTATCTTTATTTGCTGATCAAAAATTATTGTGAATATTTTCAAAGCAAAATAAGTAATACGAAAATGGACCGTAAATATTTTATTATTCGATTTACAGACTTTGATTTACGTTCAAAGAAAAATATTCCCATAAAAGGTTAAACACGTCAACATTTTCAGCGTCTTATTAGGCAATTCAAAATTCGATATTCGGATTAATAATAACGGGAAAAAACATAAACTCAATAACAACGAAGAGTGTGAATTATTCTTAACACCACTACCAGTTTATAAGTAGAAAAATAATATAATAATTAATAATTTTGTCAGTAAATAACTCGTACATTTTTTCACCACATCGAGTCCTACAAATCAATCTTTTTCTCGCGCAATCGATTGTACAACAAATTTCGCTTTTAAATTTAAGCTTCGCTCTGAATTGCTTTCGATACGCTAATCAATCTCATCTCGGTGTCAAGCAGTCCATGAATTGCGATTCAGCGTCCTGATTTATATCGCGGAAGAATTATTTCGTGTATTGCCCTCGCCCAACGTATAAGTAGTCGTTAGTCTTTTCCGTTAAGAGCTCAATCAGAGATCGACTAAAAGGATTATGGCCGGGTCGAAATGCATTTACACGTTCCGCGACAACGTAACCGGCGTTCACAACAGCGTCATTCAATTTTCGGCGTTTCGCCTTTGACGCGGCCAAACTTGTTTCCCCCCGCAAAACTTCGTAACATATATGACGCGCCAAAGTTTTTCCATCAAGTTCAGGGGCCTCGGAAAATCCGCTTGATTTGATTTCATCTGAATGCTGACCAATGATATTGCGTTCGATCTGATTAAATGTGAACGTTAGTTTCACACCGATAATCCGCAGATTTACGTTATCCCGACGATTTGATACAAATGATTAGTCAAATTCAAATACACGCGTAAAGTAGCATGGCGTAACCGTGACAATAAGTTTAACGGAAATATCGCCCGGATCTATGGTATTCTTTGGATTAAATTTCAAATTAGCGACGTTTATCGAAATAAGACTTTATTTGATCAGTAGAACTATCTGTACGTATTTATATAGACGTATATATTCATGATATTTACATAATATTATGTATAATAATAATAAAATTAATAATAATTATAATTATAATATTGTATTTCAATAAAGTAGAAACTATGAATTCAAGCTTCAAAATCTAACCAATGAAGTTGCTACTCGACAAAACCGAAATTGTGAAATGTTTGAAATTAAAGTTTAATTTTCTAAACAACTTATATTAAAATTACTACAGTTTATGTAAATCAAACATTTATTTAAAGAATTCTGACGTAAATTGTGTTGGAATTAATTGACAGGACACATAAACGATTGAATATTCAAATTAAAATATGAGTAATGTAATAAAAAAACATCGGGATTGATTGTTGTGCAAAAAATAAGTCTATATTTCATTTATAGTTTACAGTTTTAATAACATTCACTTACGATTACAATACTTTCAATGAAGCAGTAAAAAAGAGTTATTTGTTCTAAGATTATTGTGTACTAAGAACAACAGAACAGTTATAACAAATAACTTGATTTACAAGTATTAAGTATTCTGAATGAAAATACTTGAAGCGTTCTCAATATTTGCCAAAACTGAATCCAACCTGTAAAAAGTAAAACGAAAAATTCTTCAGATAGAGCATCGAAAGAATTTTTTGCACTTTCACAAATGTTGAAAATGCGTTTCACTCGAAAATACCAATTCTTACACTAAGCAGATTTTCATTTCCGCTCACGGACCAAAAAATTCAACTTGCTTCCTTCAAAAGCATTTACTAAAAATTCTATTTGGCACATTACAATTTGATTACACCGTTGTTCAGTTCGAAGTTACATCGATCCCATTCAAAGTTCAGTTATTTTGATTTAAATAAACTTAAATAAACTTGTTTCACGGCTACGTTATTAAGAACCAAAGGCAGCTTTATTTCGAAAACAATATCTCTTATAAAAATCTCCAGCATCATCGGTGCTCCTGCAATCCTCTACCCCGAGCTAATTCAAGCTGCGCCAGTCGATATTTCAGGACGGGACTTCATAGATTCCTCCTTGATCTCCAACGTTGATGGTATCGTGCTGCAACGTGGATCTGCAAATACCCCCAATATTTTGCTGCGTTCTTCGGCACCGTCTACCCGCGATATCTGTCAAATGAACAAATTTTTTTACAATTTCTAATATCTATCCTCGGGAGAGGACACGCAAGTTTGCGAATCGCGGGATCAATGTCTGCGAGTCGGGCAAGACGAAATTAGATTTCGCGACCACCGCGAGATGGCCGGGAATATATGATTAAAAACAACCGCGGGCCGAGCACGTTGTTCCGACAATTGATTTCCATTTGAGGGATATTAAACGTTACGCGCGCGCCGCGAGCAAAAGTCTTCGCTCGTCGCGTCGCGGGGATTTATTTATTCGTGCCTTCAAGTGATATCGCGTTATTTCGGAAAACAAAGGCAAGCGCACTTGACAGAGAAGGAATATTTTTCAGGGACATACGTCAGAGCAGATGATAAGATAAGCAAATTATAAATAAAACATCGAACATCGTGGAGTATTTGTGTACTCGTACATCGTCGAAAACTGTAACAACTACTTTGAATTTCATAAGAGGGAGTGAAAGCTGGGAAGGTGAAGAGATGCGGGGCGGGGGGAGGGGGCGGCGGCGCGGGGGAGTATGAAACAGAAAAAGCGGGATCAAGAAGGGTCGAATAAATTTGCGAAATGTAGGGGTTAGCTATCTTAAATTTTTAAGCGCAAAAATATTACGTGTACCGAGATATGCATAATTCGTAATTTTTCACATCTCCGTTTCCAAAGTGCGCATTTGCCGTGGCAACTTGGCCGTTCAATTTCAATGTGCAAGAAGTTCCGTGCGTATGAAATATATGAAAAAAAGAATAATCTATTTGGCCGATTTTGACTCGTATGAAGTCGATTGATCGAAAAGAAGGATCGATCGATCGTTATCGATCAATTTTAATGGGCGAAAAAGGATTTTTTTTTTTAAATAATAAACGTGGTTTTGTAGAGTGCAGCTTTTTTTGATTTAATGGTTTCGCTGGAAAGAAAAACAATCCTTTTGTCGAAATGTAAATTAATGTAAATGCAAAAAGATTAAATTATGGCACAATGTTATCACGCCATTAATTTCTTTTTTTAAACGTAGAAGAATGAAGTCCATTTGTAACTATGAAAATTGCACGATTCAATGATACGCAGGAAAAGCTGATTTATAACTATTTATTTCAACGTATTAATATTTACCAAGTACAATCAGCGTTACACGGGTGCTGTGACAACAACGCATTCCTAAATGACTATCCGCAATTAATGTCACGCAATTTATCGAACGAGCTCGTCAAAAAACACGGTTTACAAATCAAGTATGATGTCGTGGCATTTTTTTTATTCACATTCGAATTATCACGGCCGAAATTTCGGTTAAATCAACTTGATGGCGTGACTTTAGAAATGTTGGCGGTTCTTTGATCGCCAATACAAATAAATTCTCGAAACAACGGAATTTAAAAATCAAAAATTTGCGCTTTTGCATTACTCTGTTGTATATTGCATTCGCGTTTACTCAAAGGCTTGTAAATGCGTGGCAATCGAAAATTGTAAAAATTGAAACCAAACATCAAAATACACTTTGAAATGTAGCCGCATTTTCGACAGGAGCAGGACATTAAATCGAATTCCGCCGGAGCCCTGATTTATCGTAACGGTAGTTAATGTTTCTTTGTCCAAAAAAAAAAAAAAAAAAAAACGAGGACCTGTCCTTTTTTAACCCCTGACTCCGCCAAAAAAAAAAACAAAATAAAACTCACATATACCAGATTAAATACAAAAATAAACGCAAACAGCTTGATGACAGAACCAAAACAGAAGCATAAATTTTTACTGTCAAAAGTAGCTCTCCTGACAGTCGGCTGATACTGTCGATTTGTGGTATTTTGGTCTGTGCGATTGAGTGCATGCTGGGTCGTATATTCACCAGTTATTATCGTGT
>JABFOV010005539.1:0-11902 GCA_022817685.1 Aradophagus sp. ZL-2020
AATTAGTACATAGATGCATTGATTTTTTTATCATGTTTGTACAGTCAACTGAAGTGACAGGTACATTTTTGGTCAAAGCTTTGGCATGTAATATGCCGGTTATCGCTTAGTCGCTAAGTTGGTTCCGCAATTTAGTTTTATTCAGATTAATTTCGCTGAATATCCGTTCAACATTTGCAGAAGAATGTGGGAGAACCTGAATTCGTTCCGCAATCTTCAAAATCATTGGGTATTCAGGTGTATCATCTGCATTTACATGGGGTTTACTTTTTTCCAGAACGTTCCTTGATCTAAGCCAAAGTTGTTTTTAAATATAGTCTTCAAACTGCGAAATTCTTTGTGTACCTCTTCGATGTCAAATCCGAAAAAATCTTCGACAATTAATATACTTCGGGTTGATTTTAAAATTGATGGATCAATGAAATCTATTTCATTCAGCAACTGTACACTTTTATCATAAAAGGGGAAGCGTTTGTAGATTTGCTTCGCAAGTTCAATCAAAAAATTGCGACACGTTATTCGAAAGGCATCTATGTTTTGCGTTGGAATCATTTGGGGTAAATTGCATCGCAGCTACTTTTGGTCCCTGGTCAATGTTACGCAGAGGCTGCCAATACTCTTCATTGTCTTTTGTTAATTCTGCAAATTGAAGAATCTGCGGCTCCGTGCGATCAACGTAGTCTTCCATCATGTAAGATCCAACGATCTTTTTTAGCAAGTCTTCCATCTTCCGGTACAGGTGGTGAATTTAAGGAGCCTCAGACTGAAACTTGATGTTCCTTTTCATAATCGGTTCTAGTATGTAATCGAGAAAGCGCAAATAAAGAAGGTTCCAGCGACTTCGCAGGCGTTCAAATATGCGAGTGACAATTAGATCTTTAACCTTTTTAGTTTTTCCTTCAAAAAATAGGTACAAGGCGTCATACTGTTCTATATAGCGCTTAACGACTCCTTGCAGCGATAACCATCTAATTTTTAAAAGTCTTGTGACGTTGTGTTGTGGCAACTCTAAAAGCTCTTGAATTTGACTAAAATCATGCTTTCTGTTACTGCTTATTTTGAAATACCCTTGAACGTCAACAACCAAAGTTTCAATTTCAGATGGGATGACTTCCATTGCTTTTGCCAACGCTCGGGCCAACGAATGGCAGATGCATTTCATGGTAAATAAATTGGGAATGTCCTTTTTTAATTTTGCTATAACAGAATTCGTTGTACCAACCATGACACTTGCGCCATCTGAAGCAAAGCCGACCATATTTTTCTTGTACGGAATGTCGTGTTCTTCAAAAAACTGGACGATGCTGTTGTACAAAGTTTCATGTTTTCCATCGGGAACCTGAAATTTATATAAACAATTAAATATAAGTATTTAAGTTTTAACTAAAAATTCATCAGCCATGAATCGATCCATGACTGATCCACTATCGGTGTCCAAAAAGCGACTGACTAGTGAAAGATTTTTATATACGGCGATATCAGTTGACTCGTCAGCTATCAACGAAAAAAATTGATTGCGAAGAACGGCGAATAGATTATCTGAATGAGCAGGCACGACTGCAATTCAATTTTTCGAGCTCTACTCAGCACATCACCTTGGCGTTTGGCTGCGGCAATAAAGTTAGGTAAATTGGAAGATGATTTGGCGTTGCTAATATGTTTTACAGTTTCACCATGACGTTGAACAGAAGTTTTGCCGTCATTTCCACAATTGTACACTTTTGGACAAAATCGGCATTTAAAAAAGGTGCGACCTACATCCAAATATAAAATAATTAATAATTATATACAAAAGTCATATTGAGCTAACTCAATCACATGTGAAAAGTTAATGTCTGTTTAATTTTTGATAATGTTCGGTCGTTAATTTATATTAACATAATTCACTTACTGTTGTGATTGCATTTTATTTACCTAAATTAGATGCCTGAACCCAAGGAAATTGCTTCTTCCATGAATCATTAAAGTATTGAATGGACCTGTAAAATTGAATATTTTTTAACTAAAACATTAATCTAAATAAAAACAAAAAAGAGGATATTATAATAATAAAATATTTACTTTTTCTTATTCTTTTTTTTTAATTGTTCCAGTGGCATTACAGTAAACAAAAAAATTGAAGTTATGATTAAGCTAATACATTGGAAATGATTTAATTTGAAAGTCAAAATAAAAATTACGATTTGATTGTACGAGAAGTCTGCTAGTCCTCTTTTATGGATTCGTTTTCTGTTTTGTAGCACTCATCATCATCTGTTGTCACAATTTTTCTTCTTTGTGTTTGCTAACTTAGACTTCTTGTTGTTTTTTTTTTGTTCACTGCAGAGCAATTTTATCATTATAAATTGTCCCACATTATTTCAAATTATAAAAATAAAAGAACTTACAGTGTACACATATACATTTGCAGTATAAGGAACAGCGTCAAGGTTCAGAGCCACTTATGAATTTGATTAATTTTGGTTAATCTATGAACGAATCTTTGCTATTCATAGTAAATATTTACATTTGTAATTTCGAACAACGAAGGAAAAAACTGGTTCACTGTCACGTGATCACACGCATGTGTTCGGAAATGTTTTGGTGGGATCAAGTGCAGTACGTATAAAGAGTTCCTATAGAAACTAGTCAACTTTACCTTTCTTTTTATCTCGGGGATGAAAGAAAAGGATAAACACATAAAGTTATTGAAAAATTCTCTACTTGAGTCTAAAAATCCGTGAATTCCGGAGAAAAATATCATAAATCCGTAAAAAATCCGTATTTTTCAAAATTCTGTTCAAAATTCCGTTCTTTTTTTCAGAATTTCAAAAATCCGTACTTCTACTGAGAAATCCGTTCATCTGATAACACTGGCTGGGACATCCAGCAGCAAGTGTCGCTGCTTGGTCGCTGCTGCGACCTCCTGTGCTCTGATCCTGGTGGGGGTCGTCGTAGTGGGGAAGACGCCGCATGCGCGCCGTACGTTGCGCGCACGAGCCCGGGGCTACGGTGCCCGAGGGGGCTGAAACGAGAGAGGGGGGAACGGTGCCGCCGCCATCTAGCTACTTCTCTTGACAACTTTGTTTTATTTGGTTTTTCAGAAAGGATTTTTCCGTTTTTCTTGTAAAATCGAGTCACTCCAATTTTTAGCCGTTTTCAATAAAACGGCCTGGCGCCCTTAAAAATCACGTTTTTTTTCAGTTTTTCTGAGTTGGACGCAACCGTCCCGTACCCCCGCAAGTGCGCGGTGCCGGCCGGTCGCGCGACCGCTTCGCGGTCGACCACACTGCGTCACGATTTAAGCGTATCAAATTATTTCCTTGAATATAGCACCTGATTTGAATATGGGTTAATTTGTTTATATGAAACGTACATAGGATCCTACATGGGTTCTTAGGTTCTATGAGTATTTAAGTGAAATCTCAAAAGGATATCTAGCATACTGTGCTAAATTCCCGTATATTCTAATTCCATTTGTATTTTTTTCGTGAGTATAGCATTCGGTTGGAGGTGCATATGCGAAATAATATTTTTTCGAAAACATTTACGAAAGAAAAAGTGTCTTCCACACTGAAGTGTAACAAAAATGGCAATATGAAATAAATTATACTTGTGAACTTACCATGCCATATCCAGCCATGTGCATCCCAAACTGCAGCTACAACATTTCTTGATGCAGTTCTCCAGTCAGATCCATACGCATTTCGTAGCCTGACTCTAAAAATTAGAATACATCGACAAAGTTAAGGTACAGTTAGTTACTATGTAATATTTATTATAATATAAATAATATTTAATGAATTCGTAAAATATACAGGTTGTCCAATTTAAAGTATTACAGGCTAATTTCAAAGAAACAACTTATCGGACAAAAAAAATTTACAGAATAATATTTTGCTATTATTGAGTATGCAACTCAGTTCAGTAAAAATTAACCTACCCATGTGGAAATTACAGTCGAATCGACGTTGATTCAACGACGGCAAAGTCGGAACGACGTTGGCGAATAATATCGATGGGAGCTTGTTTTTGAGTCGGCATGTAACACCATGCCAACGTCATTTACCAACGTCATGATGACGTTATGCCGATTTCGCTAGCCAACGTCATGCCAACGTTGCCAAAGTTGTAATTCAATTGAAATTAATTAAATGATGAAACATTTCTAATTAATATTGACAAATGTTTTTTCATTTTCTTCTTAATATTCGATGTTGTAATTGACAACTGGTATTTTTTATTAAAATTTCAAAATTTAAATTGTTCAAATTTAAAATTTTGAAAGAAAAATCAGAGATTGTTTCAAACTTATATAATTTAAAATGACATTTTATTTAATTTTTTCAATTAGAATTACAAAATCGCACGTTAAAAAAAGAAAAATCATTTGTCGCTATTTACAGATACTAATGCATTATAAATTTTGCGTTGAATTTCACAATTAATTTTAACTCATTAACGCTCAACTCGTTAAAATAAAGTTTCCTCTGGTGGAAAATTAAATATGGTAATAACCTGATTGACTATCAAAGTGATCAATTCGACGTTGGCCCAACGTTGCTTGCCACCGTTGACATATAAAAAAACAGAAGATTTTGGTATCACGGACTAACGCTGGTTTAATGTCGGTTTTGTGTCATTCTGTGACGTTGGCTAACGACGTTGGCATGTCAATGGCAATAGAATTGATCTGACGTTAGATCAATGTTGCTTGAAACGTCGATTGTTAATATCGATACGACGTCGATCCGATTGTAACGTCGGCTAGACGTCGATAATTTCCACCTGAGTACCTATATTACCCCACTTTTTGCATTTTTTTCTTTTCAGAAAGTAATAATTCATGGCAGAATAAGAATAAATGAACGATCTTTTTTGAAACATATGTGGTATTTTTTGTGGAAATAATTTTTATCTTATAGGACTGCTTAAAATCTGGCATGTTTTGGACCAAAATATCATGCATAATAATATTATATGTCAATTTTGTATCTTGTTACAATATTCAATAAGCAGTTCTGAAATAAAGAAAAACGCCTTTATTATAAAGTAATTTTGTATTAGAAACGATACATTTCACTGTTTATATTACATGAAAATAAATAATATTTTCCTTTTGGTTTACGTATTGAAAAATATCTTCATTCTCATATTGTCGATGTTAGATGATTAAGTGCCAAAATAGAAAGTTATAATGTTGAGGTAGATGACTCTTTCCGCACCTTAAGGTGATTTTTCATGTCAAGTGTCACGGAGTTAGTGTCTCTGTAAATTACAATTTCAAATAATAAAATTAAAACTTTTGAAAATATGCCAGTAAATGTTTGACAACGGGAGAATGGTTTCAGCATTCGAAGTTTCAATTTTTTAAGTAATTGTGGGCTGTGAAACTGCCAAAACATTTTTTTTGCCTGAAAAGTTTTGGCAGTTTCTGCATTCGAACAAAAGAAAAGAATTGATTTTCACAAAATAAAAAACATTCTTTCAGAGAGATAGTATTGCTGGATTAGGTCTGTATTTTAAAATTGCTTAAGGGAGTCGCCAGATAAGATAGGTGTTATTATTATTATTATTAGTATATATATATATATTATTATTAGTCGTATGCCACATCCTTGCCAGATTGTAGAAGTCTGGCAAGTATATGGCATACGACTGGCAGACGTCTGGCTCGCGCGCATGATCCAGAGCTTTGCCAGACCAGCTGGCACTCTTTTTTTTCACGCGGGAATTAAATTTAAGCTCAAAATAATTAATCATTGTTATGCCCAAGTGCACAGTGAAATGCTGTAGATCAGGTTATCCTGAAAATAAAAAAAACCACCATTTTTTTCAAATTTTGAGTGCACTCATGACGCAACAGTGAAGAAAAAATGGGAAAACGCAGTGGGAAAAGAGCTAAACAAAAATATTTATGTGTGTGATAAACATATTGCTCCATCTGAAATAATTTAACTTAGAGAATTAAAGAGTCTGGATGGTAAAGTTATTAGAATAGTAAGTAAAAAAAAGTAATTTATAAACCATCATTCTTTTATTTTGAATGAAGTTAATGAATCTAATTTCGGTAGATATCTAGACATTTCATTTTTGAATTTAATTTTCGTCGGTTTAAATGCCGTAGTTCGAAACAGAGATGTATGTTTCAAATATATCAATTCTTTTTCATATAATTATGAAATTACTGTTAATGTCTGCTATGGACTGCAGCTCAATTAACTTTTTATGTGAGAAAATAAAGAAATTTTGTTCGCAATTGAGTTTTCGTAGACGACGAACTGAAAAAAACATCCAAACGCACTTGCAGGATCCGAACCCGCGTCTTCCACTTGCAAAGCGGATGCTCTGACCTCTAAGCTACAGTGACGGAACGATTCCTTTACTCTGGGCTTCAGATCCCGCCATTGCGTTTGGACGTTTTTTTCAGTTCGTTGTCTAATAAAATTCAATTTCGAACAAAATTTCTTCATTTTCTCACATGAAAAGTTAACAGTTAATACACGTCGGTATTCACCGAGTTCGAATTAAATGACACCTTATAATTAAAGTAGACGATTCGCAGACTGGTGGAATCGTTCCGGCACTGTAGCTTAGAGGTCAGAGCATCCGCCCGGCAAGTGGAAGACGCGGGTTCGGATCCCGCCAGTCCGTCTGGACGTTTTTTTCAGTTCGTCGTATACTAAAATTCAATTTCGAACAAAATTTCATTTATTTTCTCATATGAGAAGTTAATTGAGCTGCAGTCCATAGCAGACATTAAAATAAATTCTTTTATTTTGATTTTATTTGTTCTTAAGGTAATAAATTTGTTTATTTGAATGCAAAAAAAATCATTGTAATAAAAATTTAGTCATATGTTTCAAAAGTAAAATAATTGTTTATTTTGTAACCTGGAAACCAACGAAGTGTTTTTACATATTATTATATAAGCAAACACGAATAAAAACAATTACAAAAACAAAAAGTAAATAAAGTTATGTAAGCAATGTAAAGAAAAAAAATTCTGTTTGAGTTTCTTTTATATTGATATAATTTTGTGAACAAAACTTATAACATTTTTGTTACACTTTCATAGTCTCCATACAAAGTGCCTCGTATAAAACAAGATGCTATTCCCACAAAATTTTTGCCAGATGTTCCGCTTGAAGACATCGCTTGTAATCAACAAAATGAAGTATTGAAAATCAATATCAAAATCTAAATCAAAATCAAAAAAAAAAAAAAAAAAAATGAAGATCAACCCAACATATTATCATTTGAAATTCTTTTGCAAGCATGTGAAACGAATAATTCATTGTTACCATTTTTGTGGATCAAACATGTTACAATAAGTACGGACAATGGCAAAAGGTAATTTGTTTTAGTAAAACAGTGACCAAAACAATAAATGTAAATGAAAAATCAGTTTTAAATAAAGAAATGACTGTGAAAAATGATATGAATTTTTCTGTCAACATTTTTGGTCAAAAGTTAAATCTCCATCAAATTGGAATAAATAATAATGAAATTAAAGATTTGAAAGAGTTAGAGGATACCTTACAACTTATAGAATCTTACAATATCTGCTCCGGTGTTGAAACAACAGCAGATTTTTCGTATTCAAGTTCCTTTGTTTATTACAGAAATATTGTTAATAATTTGCGAATTGTTATTATCGAATAATAGTCGCTGTCAAAAATGTTTAAACGTTAAAAGGAATATTGAATTAAAATTGAAATGACTGGAAGAAAATGGTGGAAATTATAAACGTTTTTGATTGGATGGTGCGTCAGATATTGAAAGAAAAAAAATGGAGAACGTGAGCAATAAATTGCGAAATACGAAAAAGGAAATGAAAAATTAAAAGAAAAAGTGGAACGGTATAAGAAGTAATCAAAAGAATGTCATGATAATTTAGCAACACACAATGAAAAAACTATGGAAAATTTAATGGAAGAACTCAATGTACATCGCCATCAACGAGAAGCTGTACGTCATATTTTTCTTGCAGCAAAATAGAAAAGTTCAATCCAGAATCGATATTCCGAAAATTGCATTTTACTTTGTACAATGATGCATTTGCGGTCACCAGCTGCATATTGTACCATACATAACAATAAAATTTTGCACACGCAAAATAAGAAAGTAAGTTAAAAAATAGAAAAATATGTATAAATTATGTTTGCTTGGAGTTATTATATTAATTTTTAAACGCCAAAAGTTTGACAATACTTCCATATTCACCAATTTCCATTGTTAATCTGACATGAATTTTGGAGAATGTATTCTATAAAAATTTCTTTAGTTTTTAGTTTTTTCGGCTAAGTATTATCAATTAAAATGCTTTAATTTCATAATTTCATTTGTTATTGCAGATATTCATCGGTTATAAATATTAGTTGTAGGTTCGATGCAAAATTTTTTGAAATTTTGAAAACTAGTTTTTTAGAGAAGACGGATTTACAGAAGCATGGGATTTTATTACTCAACGAAATGAGTACGCGTAAATCTCTGAACTTCAAATTACAATCATTAACTTATTCTAGCCTTTGTGATTTCGGCAATGATGTCAATCATTCTTGTGATACCCTTGCAGATCACGGTTTAGATATATTATTCCGAACGCTCTTTAACAGCGACGCAAGACCAGTGCCCGTGTTCGCCTCACAAGGCCCAGTTAAAGGAATTGTACTGGCTTAATTACTTATTAAAGGTTTAATTTCGTTAATTACAATATCTGTTGTAACGTGGCGGCTTTTTCAAGAAATCCTATCTTCTCCCCTTCGCCACGGACTTGGAATTAGTTGATAATTTTTGACTGCTTTATCGGGCTCTGCAACCAACCAGAAGTGTCAGGATCGCTACCGGACTGAACCGGAAATCTAACAGCACAACCCGCCCTAACAAAGCTCGTAATTATCCCTCCCGTGAAACGGAATGTTACGCCCAACGATCTGACCGCGGAAGATGCCAGGCGAGGATCCCCTAATTTGCAACACAAAGTCCCCCAACAAACAAAAGGCAACCCAGTCACTTCCAATTTTACACAGTTTATTCAACGTACAAAACCCCGCCTCTCATGGGCTAGCCGAATTACACCACAATCCTTTTATCGCCCCAATGGCCAGCAAACTACAGTAAAATCGCCGAGATTGGACAGCAAATCAACCTCACACACAATTCTACGCACGCAATCTCACATCATCGTTCACACAAAATACCCACTTATACACCTACTCTCCGGCACGGTATTTCCGTGCGACCCCGGGATTCGCCCCGCGTATTCTCAATGACCCCTTTTTCCCCACGTGTAATTTATGCCCCCCCCCCTCCAATGAAACTTACGGAACCGGATAAAACTACTACAGACCGGCCCCAGAATCTTGGGCTCACACCAACCCTCACTGGGCAGCGGGCCTAGTACCAACGCCCCAATGACCAATTACCGCCGACTCAACCCAACGTTACCCCACGTCCGCTGAAATGAGGGATGATCACAATCCCTCCGGAGAAAACCCCACCCGATTACGATGCGAAACAAAAGAGTAATTACACGCGGTCCCGATAACGGGCTCCGGACAAGGAAACCCGATGGACAAGGAAAATAATACAATAAAAAAAAGACTGGTCGTTACAAACAATTGACACGGGAGCAAACCAGGGCCGCGACGTGCCAGACGGGACGGAGACGAGAGCTCAGGTCCTCGCAGGTGGTTGGCGGAGCCTCGGCGCACAACAGGTCTGTACTTGTCTGGCGCTCTCATCCATCTTTCCGGCTTTTCCGGGCCGGCGTGTGCCACACGGCCCCCACCTCGCTCGCTTTCCCTTTCCGCTCGCTCGCCACCGATTTTCCTCTCCAGAGGCTGGCGCGGCGGTGTCACTGTCCCGGGAATCAGGCCAAGCACGGTAATTCCTTGAAATCGGAGACCAAACCATGGCCAGCAGTTCGCACGAGCCGGCGCGAATATAGCTTGCCCTCTCACCTTGAGGGTGCTCGTGGGTGCCATGGGATCCGGTGGGTCCTCCGCGGAGGGACCTGTGACAACTACAAAGCCCTCTGCTCTAATCTCCGGGTGCCCAGTGTTACGGGCGATGTCCTTGGCGACGTTGTCAGCAGATGTTCAGTCCGGCGGGCGGCTTACGAACGGGCAATTACTCGTGAGGAAGCGGTTCTCGGTGAGACGCCGGAATTCGCCTGGTACCTCGGGCGGCCCCGATAGTCCGTGGCTACTCTGGTTGTTGGTCCCCCGGTGAAGCTCCCCGTGCCTCCATTTCCCGGGCTCGCCGTGGCCGTCGATAACGTACAATCAAGTCCCGAAGTTTTAGTACCAGATCTTACATAACAAAAATAAAACAAAAATGACTTTTTTTCGAGAATTACAATTGTTATTATCGTAGCTTGGCACGATCATACAAGCCTGGTACATAATCCAACGAACCAAAAACATAAAATCAATCGCATGCATAATCAAATCCGTACTTCCAACTACACAGCTTTTCTACAATTTTATCACACTTAATCTTCCATTCTGCCAAAATTACAATATTTCACAACTCACTTGTAACATTCTAAAAAATGTCACTTGAGAAATTTGAATTTAAGTCAGCTTTATGGATCATAGGTATTCCTATTTTATCGATTTTCGATAAAATATTAAATCTATTAATTGAATACAAATATTTCTTTTTATTAATTATTGATTGCAAGAAGTTGAAGATTTTTATAAAAGTGGAATAGAAAGTGTTCTTATTTTCTTTGAGTTATTAGCATGTAAATTTTGTTTAAATCTTTTATTTCTAAGTAATTAATTAAAAATTCTTGTATAAAAAAATCAGAAAAGGATGTTAAATTTAAGAATTGATCGAAAATGAAGATTCAAGAATAAATAAGGAATCAAAGTTAGTCTCATCAAGTAGATAACACCGATAGGCCTTTTCATATGTAAGTATAGGTGCCCGACAATGAGATGTATTAGGTGAATGCGTGAAACCAAGACAATCGAGAATCAATTAGTGAATCGATATTAGATTACTTTCTCAAATCTTATGTTCACCTAATACATCGATTCCTTTAATTTTCAGTTATTATGCAATAAATTGTTATGTAATTGTGATACAGTGATTCTCAGGCTAGAAATAGCATGAATAAACACTGTTACAAATTTAAATTGCATTTTGTCGTTAATGTAATTTTGTTATTATTAATCAAATTAATTGAATTAATTTGAGGGGGGGGTTCATGAGTCTGAAAAGACAGTCAACCGGTTGAGTGATTCCCTACAGAATATTGACGGCTGCGTGACTCACTCTTTTCTTGAGAAAGAAAACTAAGTCGACTGTGTCTCCTGAGGGAGCGGTGCGGTTCAGGACTGCAGACGAAGCCATTAGCGAGACTAACATCGAATCTTTTATTCAGAAGCAACCCAGAGTGAGAACAGCGGAACGGCCAGGTACCAACTTACGGCGCGGTCTGTAAAGATCCCGTAAGTTCATTGATTTATTTTATTTCTTTTTTATAAATATTCCTGCCCAATCAAAAAAAATCGCCTGCCACAGTATTTTTGATACAATTATTATTAATTATATTTTTATAAAATAATATAGTCTCATAAGATCATTCATTTGATCTCAGACGATCTGAGGACAACTTAAATAACATTAAATTCAATTTAATTAAGTTCACAAATTCATTTCAATATTTTGATAACTTATACTAATCAAATACCTGACAAGTACAGAATTCTCAATTTCCATAAAACCACTATTAAATACTAATAATATTGTTTTTTTTTTTTTTTTTTTTTTTTTTTTTAAAATAATAAAAAACAGGACATGTCAATATTTCCCCCAAACGTGGGCCTTTTCTTTTATACACCTCCACGCCCCCACGCCCCCCCTCCAACTCTCGCTTCCTCTTCTCTCTTCACAAAAAAAAATATCA
>JABFOV010005540.1:0-11900 GCA_022817685.1 Aradophagus sp. ZL-2020
AATAAATCTCAGAATGATTTATACAACTCTAAATGTATTTTGCTCAAAGGCATACAATCGACTGACTAACTGACGCACATCAAACATGAATGCTACCAGACTTCCAATGTTGCCAACATACAACACAGTAAATTAGTTAAAATTTCTTCTCAAAGGATTTTTCATAGTTTTATGGAGAGAAACATATTTTCACTCCCCAGAGAGAGAAACACTTCCTCGAGAGAAAAATGAGTTTCTCCCCTTAAAATTAGCGAGTAGAAACGCAGGTTATGTTAACTTGTTTTGTGTGGCTGCTTCATTCTGGGAATAATCGCTTGCCTTTTTTCTTGGTTGCATAATATATTACAAACTGTTTACAGTTGTAACAGGTATTTAAAAGGTCTTAGGAAAGGTCCACATTCACAGGATGCAAAGCGCTCTTGGGCATGTGTCTTCCAATTACTTTGCCTCCCTCGGGATGAAAAGTTCTACTTTCGTTCCGGTAGTAATGTATTATTATTTTAAGAAAATAGTGCAGTTATAATAACGGAGATCATGCTAAAAATAACACAATAAATGCACATTTTTATAACAAATTTTATTTATACAATTATTTACTTTTTTTTGTCGGTATATAATTTTGAGTATGATCTATTTTGTTTGTCAATGTAAATATAAAACGGTTTTCTTCGATACCGCATTCAATACATCTTAATTATCTTATCTTGATTCATCTATCTATTAAATGACTTGATTGATTATGTTTTGAAAAATTTTGAATTAAGCGTATTAAAACATTTCATTTAAATAGCATTTCAAATATAAAATTTGATAACACTTATTAACTGCTATTACAGAGCTAATTAATTAATGCTATTGTGCTCGTCATCCTTAGACAGTCTAACTTTAGATACTCTTCGGAAGTGTTTGCGTTTGGGTCGCTTACACTGAAGGCCTCCTTTCCGAAGGGCGTGAAATACACCCCAATTCCTCAATTTCTTAGGAGTGAAACATCTTGGTGCAGTTTCTTTCACTTTGTTGACCTAAAAGAATGAACCAAAAATTAACATATAATATAAATATAAAAAAAAATCATAATTATTGTACGGAATTTCGTTTACAATTGGGATAATTTATTCAGATTTATTGCCAGACATAAAAAATATGTTTTATAACTAGAATTAAATAAACGACGTTGTACATTTAATTTTCACGAATGATTAATGGTACATGATTCATTTAATTCATAAAATAAATTTTATTGTTAATTTTATTAATAATAAAAAATTATGCAATTTTTTAGATGATGAAATCATCACATAATAAACATACAAAATTACCAAATAAGGATTCCAATTTAGAATATCACAAGTGCAATCCCAAGGATTGCCATCAAGTCGTAAATTTTGAATGTGGAAACTCTTGCTAAATGTCCTTAAATTCCTAAAAAAGTCTGGTGGAAGTCTCGTCAAATAGTTTTTGTTCAATATAATCTCTTGGAGCATTGTCTGCTGCTGTACAGAAAACAATCCTGGTGGTATATACTTCAGTTGATTGTTCGACAAGTTTATCTTTTTTACGTTTCGCAATCCGTAGAAGGCATCCATAGAAATTGACTGTATTTGACAGTTACTAAGGTTGAGGTCCTCGATTTCCTCCAAATCGGCAAAGGCGTCGAAATCAATGGCGCTGATATTGCCTCGCATTTTCAGTTGTTTTAGTCTGGGCATGCCTTGTAAAATGAAACGTTCTAGAATGGGAATATCTACATCAAAAATATGAAGAATTTCGAGGTTTCTCAGTCCTAAGAAAGAGTTTCTTTGGAGTTTGATTTTCGAGCCATTGCCACCGATGTAAAGTCGCGTTGTTCTGTTCATAATCTCAAAAGTGCTGGAAATATAGTTTAAACAAGTACGAACAAATTTGAAAAAGTTCAAACAGTTACTTAAGATATCTTAAGTGGGTATTTTCATACAATACAATGTGGTTTTCCATATTATATTGCACTATTGCACAATGCAATATTATATCGCACCATCATATTGTAATCTTACTTTGAAACCATACTTTTTTATCTTACTTTGGAAACAGGTTGTCGAATGGGTTGCCGTGGAAATCCGCGATGTTCAGAGCTGGAAAAGGTGGGAATGACAATTCCGACAGAAAAGTCAAGTTATTACCGCTTAGATCTAGTCTTTCAAGCATCAAAAGTCCTGCTAGATCGACACTTGTTAATGTTAGCAACTGATTTCGAGCCAGTGATAAGGTCCTCAACTTTGGTGTACCATAAAAACAAAACTCCGGAATGAATTTCAGGTCATTCTTCTCTAAAGACAAGTATAGTAAATTTTCAAGGCCATCGAACATGTGCCAGGTAATATTTTTTAGAGAACAGTCGTAGACCCTAAGGTGCGTTAGGACACTGAGCCCACTAAACAAGCCAGCTGTTTCTCGATATCCTTCCAATTCCTGTTTATAAATGTCATACGGAAGTATTTCTTTGTCTTCATTTCCATCGACGTTCTGCTGACTAAGAAATATAAGCCGGTGACCATTTTTTGTTGTTTGATTCATAGGCCACGTAGTTGAGTTTTCCAGCTTTTGATCCTTTGAAGTATTCATAGGTTCAATCACAAGATTAGCCTTATTTTTGTTGATCAATCCCAAACTAGTCAGTGTCACCCTTTCAAGATTCAGATATAATAAGTTCAGACCCAAAGGTAACAGAGTGTCTGCTGTTAAAACTATACCCCTTTGTGTTCTGGTACTCTTGGCAAAAGTTTCTTCAAAAGTTTGATTTTTGGTACGTTCCATGCCTTGAATATCTAGAGCCACCAATTCCATGAAACGCTGTAGGTCTTCGGATTTCAGGACTATTTCTTCTTCTCCACTTCCTGATTCCAGAATAGTCAATGCCTGGAGATAAAAGATCGTCACAAAGATTTCTAACATAATTTGGATTTTGTAAAGACAAATATAATTCGGTATACCTGCAGATCAGATGGAAGTTGAGATAAAAGTTTCTTTGGATCTTCAGATATTACGCATGTCGCAGTTTTCAAGAATTCATTTGCCAGGAAATTCTCTCTAGTGTAGATATCGTCTTCAAGGTAAAACTGTTAGAATTGGTTTTATTAAACAGGTATTTCATGTAATAGAAGATAAGTCAATTTAAACTTGTTAGAAGTTTGATTAAATGTCCTCACATTAACTACAATTTATACTTATCGACCTGGGCAAATATCAACATGGCATGGTTTTTTTACATTTTAGCTCAATTAGAATGATAATTCAATCCAGTAGAATGATAATTCAATCCGTTATGATCAAAAGTTTAATATTTGGTAATTATTTTAATCATTTATTTTTTTACCAATCATCATTATATTGCAAATAAGTAAAAGAGTATAACCAGTATTTTACATACTGTTGTTTAAAGATTGATTGAAAATGATTGAAAATGATTGAAAATGATGATAATTCTGCAGAATAATTATATTTATTTTGTTTAAATTGCATAATTAATTTTTTTAATAATATAAAATATATAATTCCACAAATTATTTGAATATTGTTAAACAATTTTTTGAATTGAATTAACGATAATCTACATTTGCTGCAGTTTCTTTTATTTATTCATTATTAAAAAATTTAAAAAATATTCAAGTATTGTTGACATTGTTTAACCCCTTTTTAAATTAATTGAAATTTATTTTTTGAATTTATATACAAATTCAAATACACATATTGAAATTGTGTTGCACTCGCGAAATATTTTGTTTCTTAAATTCACTTAAATTTATTTAAATTTTCTTTAAATAATCCAAAATAAAAACAAATAGTTCTAACAAGCTTGAATTGAATAAAGTCGAACAAGTCAACTACTAATTTGTAAAATCATTCAAAACAGTTTAAGCACAGTTGAGTTCCTAAAATACATTTACATTCACTACATTGTAACCAGTTTAACTTTTCTCTTGTATCACTAAATAAGACATCTACCGGGTCGTTTTTCGCCGGATTCAGCCATTGGTTCAGGGCTAAGTCGGAGAACTTGGAAACTTGGCAGGAACAAGTTTGAGGACAGTTGGTGTCCCAGTTGCCTCCAATGTCAATTATTTGGCACTGGCTAATTAACAGCTGACCGAACTAGTGAGGCAAATGTGAAAATATAATTAAAATAAAAATAATGTTATATATATATTATAAATATAATTAAAAACAAAATTAATGTTATAGATAAATAAAATAATATAGACAATCACCGTTCGCGAAAAAAGTCTGGGTACTAGTTGGATACTGTCTAGGTAATGGTGTCCAGCTAGAATCTAGACTTTTTTTTATGTGGGTAGATTTTATATGGCATTGCAAAGAATTAATTATTTATCGGATTACTTACAAAAGTTATTGCGAGCGTCCAATTGAGGGCGCCGGCCATGCTGAAAGACGTGTCCTGCTGTCTTAACAAACTGAGCGAAACTAGCGAAATTTGTCGTACGTTATCTCCTATCACGCTGCCAACAGGATGTCTTATATCTATCAACCCACACGCACTCTTTCTATTATTAATTACTGTTTACATAAATATTTAGCTTTGCCTACAGTTAAATCAATGGCCATATTTTTTACAACACAATGTTTCAATAAAAAAAAAAAATGTGAACAATTTCTGGATAAAATAACCATGGGAATGTACGGTAGAGATATAAGCTGTACATACATGAAAAAGTTTTATGAATTTGATGTTTTAGGATTGCATTGAAAATTTAATTAGTAAATTTGGTTTAAGAAGTAATCTTAGTTATAATTGAAAAAAAAGAATCAATTTTTTTTACTATTCAACTAAACAATTAATTTTATTTTCGAATAAAGAGTCTACAACATCTTCACGTCAAAATACAGCATGAAAGTTGAGATGTTAATTGAAAAACCAATTTTTCGACAATTTTGAATTTTGTTTCAGAATTAGATGAAATGATTTATTGAATCTCAGTATGCGTAACTGGATCACAAGTTCAGAAACTGTACTATAAACCCTTTGTTTTTAATCAGCTTTTTTGTTTCGCAGATGTACCCGCTAGTGGGACTTACTATATGACGTACGAATGTCTACAAAGGTTAATGAATCCGGAAGGCAAGAAACTCGGCATGCTATCAACAGTAATGGCTGGAGGTTGCGCCGGAATTATGAATTGGGTTGTTTGCATGCCAGCTGACGTTGCCAAAAGTCGGCTTCAAACTGGTATTTGATTGATCCATTTTAAGCTTAGCTTTATTAATTTTTTATTTTTGGAATAGACCACAAAATTCATAATTGAATGTAACAGTTCCTACGCGAAGAGAGAAATTCTAACGATAAATGTTTTCAAATAATTTGCCAACTACTAAATCGATTTGATAAAATCGGGCAAGGAGTAAAATTAATTATTCTCCAATTGTATTTACGGTAGATTGTTGAATAAGTTTGAATATTTCAAATTTAATTCATAAATTTTTATTATACTTAACATTTTTAAAGTGATAGAGAGAGCTAATTTTGACGTTTCGTTTCGTTTACATCTATGAATTCATTAGTAAGGCTTGGATATATATTGTCTCGAACGCCTCAAAAATTATCAACTGAATTTTTTGCGAGAAAAATTCGAACAACCTATACGCCTATTTTATATCGATTGCAGCGCTAAAAAAACAGATCGCCGTGGAGAAAATTGTAAACGTTTAGCGGACAGGGCAATTGACAGTAATAAAAAATATTATTATTTATTTATAAAAATACTAAAATCAATTTTTTAACGCAATAATATTCATCTTTTTTTTTAAACAAAATAATTTGTGTGTGTTCGCCTAATAGTTTTATTGTAGATGGCACGGAAATAACTAAGAAGTTAGAAAAATGTAACGTAGGAGGAGTTATTCTATCCCCTCTATTAAATTAAATTTTTTCCCGCGCCATCACTTGTATCTTACTGCCCCCTATACTGTATCTTTCTTACACATGTTTTCCACAGTAAATTTGTTTTCTTCGATAAATACAATTTTTAATTAATCAAATGGCTGCCATTATAAAAAAAGATTCGTGACAAAATGCAGTTTTTTCAAAACATTTTTTTCTATGAATATTCACAAAATAATTCTTTATTTATTTATTGTATTTAACTTCTTGATTCGAATTCATTTGATTCATTTAATAATTAAATAACTTTCTTTTTTAAAGTTTCTTCCCAATGAAAATATCTACAAGTATTTATAACCTGAAACTCGGTATCATTTAATTTTAGCTTACAAATACTGTCAAGTTTTAGTTTTAAACTCAGTATTACAGTTTTATGTGATGAATTGAGTGTATACATTTGTATATATCAGTGTAAAAGAATGATTCAAACTAATTACTGAATTATCAGTCATTACCAGTATTTAATTAAAATAATATTTATAATAGTCGTCTAACGTGGCTAATATACATGCCAAACATTTACTGCAATACAATTTTTTTTTTTTTTTTTTTTTTTTTTTTTTTTTTTTTTTTTGGAAATTTTTTTTTTTAATTTTTTTTTTTTTTTTTTTTTTTTGTTGTAGAATTATTCTGTTTTATACAAATATTTTATAAGTAATATAATGTAACAAAATAAATATAAGTCGAAAAGTAAAATGTTAGTATTTAGATATGAGCATCTTTGAAACAATGAACATTTAAAACTTTAAACATTTTGATTGTGCAAAGAAATAGTACTTGCTTTTATCTTTGTTAAATCTTAATGTTTACGATTGTGCTTCTCCGTTTTTATACACGGAGAATTTTATACCTATTTCTGATTAATATTTACATTTCTTGAAATAAATATGTCGATGACTGAGAAAAAGAATTCTCATTCTCATTCTCAAATCGGCAATGAATACATTTTCAGCAATGGAGGTTGGCTTTGTTGAAATTGAAAATGGGAGTTTTTCATTGCCGACTCAGGAATGGGGGAATGAATACCTCTTCCTAGACATGAATATACATAATTGATCGTAGATAGTAATGTATGCAACGTTATCAAGACATACATGAACAAAACAATGTTTGAAAATTGTAACACAAATACGTTTTGAAGGAAAACATTTTAATTTTTTCTTTTACTTTTTTTCAAAATGTACACTAACAAAATGTGTATTATGCCATTTTAATTGCGAATTTAAAGTGAAATTGAGCAGGGTTTAATAATACCCAAGGTATTACTCTATTGTTTTCTGTTTAGTACTCATTTTCATCTCAGATAGAAGCAGGCGGATTTAGCATTTCCAAAACAAAGATGTGAAAAATGTAAACATACAAAATAAACAAAGATAACTAAGGGGGCTATGGCCCCCTCCTTCTGTCTTTGTTTATACCACATATTTACATTTTAGTGTCCTTCATCTTCGACATTCTAAATCCACTTATGGATAGAAGTGAAACCTTCGAATCTCGTAGAATTCAAACCTATCCTCTGCAAACGTCCCTATGAAAATAAAAAAAATGTATTTATAGGTCTGTAGAATATCTCTAAAGCATAAAAAAATTTTCTATGAGAGAGACAAACAGTAAAAGAGAAAACTAAAATTAGTCATAAATGTCGAGAAAATAATTCCAAATATTTCCGACGGCGAGATTGTAGTGAAATATCATGATTCACCAAAGTTTAATTTTGAACGCATTGAAAAAAAAACAAAATTGTAATAACTATTTTTTAGGCATTTATTTAAATTGTAAATTCTATGTATTTTTACTTTTTATTATTGTTATTGTATTGCGACATTGAGTATTTCGTTTTCTTAGTGCATATTTATATTTTTGATTAATTTTCATCTTTTTGTTATTCGTGCAAATTTGATTAATAAATTGTCATTTATATTTTAACTTTTCATCATAAAACTATTTTTCAGACTGATCAAAATTAGAAAGTTAATTACAATAACTCAAATATACATTATCTTACAGCCAGATAAAATGATAAATGCTTCCAAAAAATACCCGATAAATTGAGGAAATTAGATGGTATTATCACGATAGTAAAACTCACAAATCATTATTATTTCTTTTTTGGATAATAAAACTCTTATTTTTTCGATAATAAATAGTATTCGTTAATAAAACACGTACCTTGCGAAGTTAGTAACTAACCAATATAAAAAAAATAGTTGCAAATACGACATCTTTTCATGTTTGATAAAAATGAGCTAACTATTGATTAAATGAATTAAAAATTAATTTTTTTCGTAAAATGTTTCTATTTATAATGTATTCAATATCAACTCAATAACTTAATAACTGATAAATCGTTTTTAACGTACTGAACCTGAAGATGCATTTTAAATAGAAAAATATATTCATGCAAATCTTATTTTTTATTATTTGTTAATTAAAAATAAATTGTTATTATAACAGTAAATTTAAATCAAAATACGAGTAAGAAGAAAATATTATTTTTTATCATGAATCAATAAAATGTTGTTAATTTAAAATTTAATTATTTATTATTATTATTAGTATTATTATTATTATTATTATTAACATTAATAATATAATTGAAATTTTAATCGTATTAAAATATTTACACATGGATATTGGATCACGAAAATAATATAATTTTATAGTACAGGTCATATTTTTCTGTACTTATAAAAAGGAAATTATTTGCTCAACAATATTTTAACATTTCAAATGAATGGAAAAAGTACAATTCGATTCGAAAAGGTTAATTGTTTCAGTGTAAACGAAGAAAGGACCGCGCATGTGTATTAACTCCATGCGCCAGATTCCATCTCTTCTCTCCAAACGTAACAGTGTACACAAATAAACCCCGCCCATCAATATCTTTCAAATATAAACACCAATACACGTTCACTATTCTCACGCTGTTCACACCGAGACTATCGAAAATGCTCTTGGCATGTTGGCCGAGTTAAAAAAATGTCAACTATCAAATGCAATGGAGTTAGGAACAATGATACAGATTAATGACGCAGTGACCAAAAAGGAATTTATACATTTATAAAAATAAATGTATAAAAAATAAATTTATAAATTAAAAATATGATTATTCATAAAAAATGCAACTTTTTTTATTTTTGTATCTGCATTAAAAAGTGAAAGTATGTAACTATTACCTATAATTCGTATATTAATTTACGTTTTATATCTATTAAAGGTAATAAATATTAAACATTTATTTTTATGTTTAATGATTATATAAATATTGAATATGACTTTTATAAAATTAATTATTTAATCAGTCATTGAATGATGTCAGTAATTGATATGCTTTCCACTGAATTTCCGTGCAGCTTACCTCTACTAAAATGGGAGGAGCCTAAAAAGGAGATGGTGTAGTCTCTTGGTCACGTGATTATTTGAATAAGTATCAAGTATTTTTTCTTGCCTTTGTACAGAAAGTCGGTTTCAATGTTCTCAAGCCTTTGTTATTAAATTTTTTTTCCTTTTTTTGTTAATAATATTGTAAGTCCAGAAATTTTACAAATTAACACGTTTAAATAATGTTAACAAAAGCCTGAAAAGTTTGTGAGTAAATATTCAGAATTTTAATGCCTGTTTACATATTTTCTGAAATTATTCCTTAGGTTGTTTCAAGGTCAATCTCAAAACAGAAAACATCAATGCACTTGATTTTGTTTAAAATTGATTTGAAAATTCAAAAATGTATAGATTTAAATTTAATCCAAGCGAAAATGTAATTTTTGTATTAAATATTTTCAATGAATCTACATGTATCATAAGGACCTTATACTTTTTTTCCAAGAATTCAGTGATATTTGTTTCAAAGATACCGAAAGCTCGGAAATTCACTTTCGGGAGGATAACGAATGTAACGACTTAGCAATTTAAATATATTCACACTGATAGACATGAATTCAGGATTATCTGGATTAAAAGCTAATTGAATATGTAACTGCTCTTGATCATTCAATACTTGACTTTCTATATAGCGTTTTATCTTCAGTTCTGCGATATCGATTAAATGATACGGAATTAATATTAAAACTGATTTAATAATAATTACATTCCGTAATGAAATTTTCATCGGCTACGTGAAGCTTCTTGATAAATGCGGAGAAGAAATTTTCATTTTCTTACTATATGAATGATAAACGGAAAATATATAAAAAATTATAATCGACGTCAATAATTAATATAAAAAAATATTTTTAAAAGTCAAATTCGTTGATTTTAATGTCTACCTTCGTTCAATTATTTTAGAATTACCGCAATAATGAAATATCTTATAATTACACCTTCAAGCATCTCTAATTACAATCCGTAATTACAGTTTTCAATCATTACATGCAGCACGAGTCATGCTATACCTTCTTCATCAATAAATTATTAAAATATTAATGATTGCAATCAGTTTCAAGATGTTGCAATACGAAAAAATGTTACAATTGAAATAATTCAGGGAGAATATTAATTTCAAAATTCACGTAATTGAAAAAGCGTGTGAACAAAAATTATGATCAAATACGGTAAATTTAAAGTATACATACTGTAAAATTAAAGTTCGACTTAAAACGTTGAATGAGTTTGTTCTTGGTATCAATCTATCTTGGTATATCGTCAAGAAAATATTTTCTTAAACCAAGTAATTAAAATATCTTGACCAAAGATACTAAACAAATTCACTAAAGAAAAATTCTGTTTGACACAAAGAGCCTAGGTATTAGCTCAAATTATTGCAAAACTTTGTAATTTTTCAACAAAGGATATCTTTTCTCATCAATTCACGTAGTACGGATGTTTCCACGCGGAAAACTTTACATTCGTCAAATCGTGTTTTATCCTCTCGACTTGCTCCACCGAAACACGTCAAAGGATGCAGAAAAATGTGAAAGCGCATCGACCAAGAAATTGATATTTGAAGCACGCGCCGTCCACGTTTATAATCGATTCAATCTTTTTCCTTCATTTGAACATTCAACATCACAATGAAGCGGACTCTAAACAGGCTTTACGGCTGTTTATAAATATCTCTCTCGCGCGATTAAGATATGCAGCCCGGTGAATTAATGGTATCCAAGATAAATGCTAAAAGCACTTTCGGGGAAATTAGAAAGAAAGAGGCTCGCAATGAAATTGGATTACACGGAGCGAGCCGGAATGGCTCGGCAATTGGGTGGGAAAAGAAGAAAGAAGAAAAAAGCATCAAACGTTTGATACGACGGTTCGGTTCCGCGAGCAAAGTGGAATGCGCCGGGGAAATTGTTGTAGGGCTACGTAACGTTGTAAATCATACGCGATTAATATTCATCTCGTGTTGCGTCAAGGTCTCGTCGTGTAAACCTTTTTTGACGCGATGCTCGTAAACATCGTTGGAGAAACGACTTAATTCTCCTTGTCGCCTCGGTTGTTCGTTTTTTCGTAAGCTTTTCATGTATCGGCCTGACACTTGCAGCAGCTAGTAAGACGGAGTCACGAGAAAGACGCGATCGGAATCGTAAATCCCTTCTCCAAAAATGTATCCCTGTATAGTTTGCATGGATTACTTGGTATCCTCGAGCCAAAATGGGTATCGACCGCAGTCTTGTATAATTTTATCGATGCCAAGGACAACCGGTCCTTCGAAAACGCGTAGACACAGATGGCATGTCTTTCTCTCATTTTTTAACAAGGGTTTCTTGAATTAGGTACACGGTATTGTTACATACCTAGTTGGATCGTGTTCCCGATTCAACTCGAAATCGAAGCTTCAAAAACTGTAACGAGAGCGCCCACAAAGCGTCGCTCCGCTGGAGACAAGTCTCGGTGAAATAACCTGACTTTATTTCAAACGTCTAAACTGTCTTTGGCGAATATTTTTAGTTTAACAGTTCATACTATAGAAAAGTAGTATAAAAATATGAAAATAAAGCCTCGAGAAACTTGATTTGAAAAACCAGAGTAAAGC
>JABFOV010005541.1:0-11897 GCA_022817685.1 Aradophagus sp. ZL-2020
ACTAAATACTACCCATTTTGTGCTTAATACATCTCAAATACTATTTTAACAGTAAAATTTAGTGGTACATTTTTTTAAGTGTAAGAGTGTTTAAGTACGTATTCCCCGCTTTTTTTACGAATACGAAAAAAATTGCGAGACAACAAAATATTTTAACAAAATTTTAAAATAAACTTTGAACGTCTAACCTAAATACCATCGCAATAACTGTAAACGAACGTGAAGGATTTTCATTGATAAAAAGAAATAACTAAACGTCCTTTTCTGATGGCGATTTAGGTTTATAAAGCGACTCCGGCAAAGTGAAAGCTATAAATACTCTGCCCACGCTTTTTCTTTTCCCCAACAATACAACGCTGTACTTTTGTGCGCGTTTTCTTTTGACGATGATTCTTTCTGCCGCGATTTTCTCCCTCATATTACTTAACCCTTACATCTCGCGATTCAATTACCACGAAGGTATAACCGTTTTATTCAAAGTAGTTACCGAGACGGTATGAAAGTTATAAAATCAAGGAAACAGAATAAAGTGAGAGAGGGGGTGGAAGAAAGAAATTTTAAGAAATATGAACAGAGACATTGAAAATGGGAAGATGGCTTGTTCTTTTCGGCGGCGCATGAACAAGGCCGAACAAGGAAGTACGCTGCTTTTAAAACAAAAGGCCTATTCTTTCTGTATATGCTTTATATCTTCATTTTTGTGGCGTTCATTTCGTTCAATGCAATTACGACAAATAGGGCGAGGAAAACTTTTTTGTCAAAAATTTTTAATAAGTAGATCACTGTTTTACGTATAACCAACCCGAATAAATATTTTATAAATAGCAGCTGACAATTGAGAAAGTGTTGTACTAACAAAAACAATTTAGTAGAATAGCACGCAAAGTGTCGTTGGAGTAAATTCATTTTCGTTGAAAATTAAGATAGGAAAGATGGAAAAGAACGCAAAAGAAAATGACGCGCAAACTAATGAATACGACAAAGCTAGTTTTTTTATTAAACGTATCACGAAATTACATCTGAAATCGAGTCATTTTCTTTCGAGTCAAATGAATCTTTTTAAGAGAGTTGGAATAACAGTTTCTATAATTATTTCTATCCAATCGCAAATTTCGACTCATTTCTTGTTCGACTTTCGGATCACACCGCGACTGATCGGAATCTCATCAATATGCTCGCGATTCACGCAACGATTCGTTTTCCTTAGCCTTGATCCTGCTGATCACGAGCTCATTCAATTCTCTATAATCTTGAAGTAAGTTTCGTTCTCTTCAGGCGTTTGCTCTTAAAGTGCTATCGGTCCGACTCACAGATTCCGGCGTTACTCACGGTAATTTGTAAAACGAGTTCTGGTTTCCGTCTAAGCAGGCTGCAACCGCATTGACGGCAGATAAAGCTGATGAAGTAGAGACACGTTCTTCTGAAATCGTTCCGAACTGCTGTGTCGTATGCGGGACAAATGAGCGTCGATTTGCCTCCGAAAAGTCCGCACCGGGAAAACGAAAATTCCATCGAATTTATCCAGGCGATTTATATAATCGCCAAAGTTTTTGGAGCGACTACCGACCAAATCGATCTCTTTTTTCGACTGACTCGACGCCCTTTCGCCACTTTCACTTTCGGACCGTAATTGTGGCCGCAAACTTTCAGTTGCTGACTTAAAAGTACAAACCAAGCAACCACGTTGTCGCCACTTTAATGCAAAAATAATGGAATGCATTTCATTGTTGCCAAAGTTCTTCGTATATTACTTTGGGAATACTTTTTTTCACTTATTACGTTCGTAATTGAACAACATACTGAAACAAGAAGAAAAACAAAATCTTACATTTTTACACATCGCTCAAGTGCTCGTTGTCAAATAACTACTTTGCTTCGGATCCATACGAGTCGCGAAATTAATCAATGTTATTAATTCTTAATGAATAACATTGATGCTGGAATAGTCGACGGTGTACTACTGGCCTAAAGTTGGCCTAGCCAATGAATTTTTTATCGACGGAATAAAAATACCGACCAACAGACTACCGCGGGCGAAAGAAAGATTTGAATATCAGCAGGAAGAAACAAAGAGTGTTATAAAAATATGAACGAAATAACATTGCAACTGGACCGGAAATAAAAATTAAAAATAAAAACGAACTAACATTGCAATTGGAACATACGAAACTCAGAAATGATACTCGAAAATTCAACAAAAACCACAAATGAAAGATTCATCGTTTTTCGACGAAACTGTATATTTGGCAAAAATGTTTTCGGCGAAACTGTACGCCCGGATATCTGTTTCGATCACTTTTATAAAATTTCGTCAATTTAGTATTTCAGCCTTAGAAAGAAAGATATTCAATGCTATTCATTTTTATTACCCAAAATAAAGTGTCAATGATACATGTATTTCTTCACACTCAGTAAAAATGCATCTAAATTTTAGTATCTCAACATTACGATTTTAAACAATAAAATATTACATTTACATATTAAATACATCTAAAATATTTTGATAGATATGAAATTTTATTTAAACCGTAACATTTATATATTTTTTTTCAAAGTATATTTGTGTATCATTTTGTCCGTGTGCTATCCTGTGTAGAATATTCGTGTACTATTTTGTTCTGTAACAACGACCTGTCTGACAATTGATTGTTCAGGTCATCTTTGCTTTTTCTCAAGAATACTTGTCCCTGGTTCTTAGACTGATAAAGAACACTTCGTTAGTCAAGCACTTGTTGTTCTTGATGTATATTAAACTTTGATAGATGCATATTACAGCTCTCGAACATTAAAATTGCTGTCGATGTTAGATATTTTTGCATAAATTCAGTTATTGATTCGTATAACCCAATATTTATAAATTGTGGTAATTATATAATAAGACTATGAGATGGAAAAATGTATTTGTGAAATACAAACGAATTTTCTTTTACGATAGTCGTGGCAACGAATTTTACGGTTTGTTGAACGTTAAAGTGAAATACACGAAAACGAATGAGAATGGACGAAAGGAGAGTGTTACACGTGAATTTTTGCCAGAACGATGAGATCGGCAAGATCCCGATAATATGGGAGCAAAAAAACCAGTAAACGATAGTATGATAGCAAAAGAAAAAGAGTCAGAGGAAACGAGAGAAAGACTTTCGGCGGTGCTAAAGGGCTCAGATTTACTTGGATCAATTGTAAATAACGAAGCCTCCAATTTTCTTCAATTTACACCACGAGATAGGAGCTCGTTCAAACGTGTCCGTACCGTCTGTTTCACGGCAAAACAACCTTCCTGATTGTATTTCCAGTTCTTCTTACCTATATGTCCGTTAGCTGCAGATTGCCGAGACAAAGAATTTCATATAAAAGATTTGGTAATTCAATTTTAAATGTAAAAACTTTATTGCTTACATTTTGTCAATTGTAATTATTTACAATTATTGTTATATTGAAAGAAATACATTTTCAAAAATTACAGTTTCAAAAACTTTATGACAACTGAAATTCTAGGTTTGTTAATAATAAACTTTTGAATCGGAGCTGTTTTATCAACATAACTTTTAACTTTTTAAAAATAACGGACACCTTAGTATATATGCAATAAAAGCTGTCTGTCATAAACAGTAAGAAAAAGTACAAACGAAATGTATTTCGAAGCAAATGATTTGCAAATGGTCGCGTTCCATGAATGTACTTAATATCACGTAATAATTAAATCCAAAGATTCGTATGGCATCGTCATCACCAACGAAAATTGAAACGCCATTCAATCACAATCAAAACATAACAAATCCGATGACAAATCTAATTACTGCTATTAAACACGCAGTGCTCGTTTATTGGATAAAGTTTTTGTGTGAAAGAAGCGAGTGGTAGAGGGCAAAAGTAGATGGAAATCTAAAATGAAGATCGCCGGAGTGATGCGCCGGCATTTATTTATGTTGAACAAATACAGTAATAATTTTGAGCAAGCGTGATAATTACTTTTGTGACCTAAGGCGAATCATCGGACAAACGAGTCCGTTGCGTGGCACTCCATTTTGACCCTTTTACCGGATCGTCAGCCCTGTGGCGATATAAATACTCAACGGACAGCGCGCCTACAGAGAAAACGTGCATATATCCGGCAAGTGGACTGTTCGTCGGATGAAATGACAACATAAGAGACTGCGTCGCTTCGACCTCGAAGGTAGGAAACGCGGAAGGGTCCGGAGGGTTGCGCTCGCTGTCGCGTACAAATGCATGCGGGGCGAGTCGCGGGAAAAAGGGCGACCATAGGGACGTTTTCGCCTCTCGCTCGTTGCCGTTCGGCGAGCATAGTTTTTGATTGTCCAGGCCATATCACAACAGCCCGCGGCTTCTCGATCCGCGCGCTCGTACGTGTACGGCAAATTGGCTGGAATTGCGCACTGCACAATGGGAAATTGATATCCCTCCAGGAATTGAGTACACCGCACACGTACGCTGCGCGGCCGCGTGTATCGTTTAGGTGTAACGTCGTTTCGCTTTGTTTGCAAGTCTTTGCCGCGGTGCATCCCTTCGTGCCGTCAGATATGACGCACTTACCCCTGGGATAAACTGCCGACAACCGCATTCCGAATAAGCCTTCGATATTAAGATTAAGACGCCAATTGACAAGTTGGCCAAGTTGGAAAATAAAAGAGAATTAAAAAGTGCATTAAAAATACATCTTTATTGTCTTTAAAACCAACTTATACACGGTTCTATTGACCAGTCTGTGGACATTTCGAAGTCGAACAGTTGAATGTATTTATATATATGAATATAAATAAGTTTATAGCCACTGCTGAAATTGGCAACCGTGAGGAATTTTATTATCATAACGATATTTTTTTATAAGAGTTATTGATTTGTAATAGCCAATAATTTTATCGAAATTACATTTGATGTGAAATCATTTTGTGATCAATAGTTTTGTAAATATTTCCAAAAAATTTTTTGCATAGTAATGTGAATTGCTCGAATATCTTGCATGAAATTATACACTATACACATTCACTGCTACGCACTTTATTGCGGAAGTTCACACTGATTCCGACATGGCTCAACACTTAGCTTTCGCAAATGTACCCTGCTGATACAATTCCTGTAGCCAGAGTGTGGGTCATTGAGGACCAAATGGATTTCCGGTAAAGTTAGGTTTTGCATTCACCCATTCAAATTTACTACTTTTTTTTCCTATTTGAAATCGTAAAACTTACTTTGCAATTTTATTGAAATAAAGAAATCCACTTATACAGATCAATTATATAAATTAGTTATTTACAATTGATGTGTCATTTTAATTTTTAAAATCAACTGACATACAATAATTTTTGAAAACTTTGCATATATTCTACAATCAGTTAATAATTGTACTGTATTAAATCATGTCTTTCGCAGTGCACTCAAAGCCATTGTGTACGATTGTTAGAAAAATATTGTCCTTTAAACGATGTTCGGAAAATTATTAAGGGAGAGAAATAAAATCAACGACTGTTATTACGCCAAAGGTCTGACCAAACGTACGCGAACATCACTCGTGGTAGATTTTCTTTACACTTCTTGTTACTTTGTACCTTTCGCCACTTTTTTAACGCATAACCTACATCGTCAAACTTGCCCCGCGCAAAAGAAAAACTCATATGTATTACTCAAACACATTTCCACGACTCGTTTCTCACCAGCTACGCGATAGCAAACTTTATAAGTCGAGGCGAACCTTGTCCCAAAACCTTGGCCACTGATCCATATCTTTGCTCACATCACTGGCGTATTTGATTTACCACCCTTCCTCCCGTCCAAAATGAGAAAATAAAAAGAACATAATTTACGGATGAATCAGGAAACTAGACGTTATTGCTCGCCATCGAAATAGCAGAATTTTCGTTAATTACTTATCGCCATCTCTATTTTGAATACATTACAAATCATATGCAAAATTATGTAAAAATTTTGCGAACCTTTCCTGATAATTTTCATGAATATTTGATGAAAAGAATTTCATTAGAACATTTATCCCGCAAACCACACAAACAAACTTCTATTCGATCCTTTTTTCGTGCATTCGCACAGACGTTTTTCTTTTTCGCTTATCTCGCCTTTTTTCGCTTTTTCTTCCACATTCTTTTCCCGACTATTTTACCTCTTTTTTTTCAATTTTCTCTCGAGTATTTGGTAAATACTTAAACATTCGGACGTGTCATTCTTTGCCGATGCCCGCATAGATGAAAATATACACTTGAAATATATTTCAAATATAATTTTCAATGTTACTTTTATGACAAGAAGTTGATGTTATCACATTTATTTAATGCATATTATATATAAATGTAAGTAAGAATGAAAAAAAATTGTAGAAATGTATATATATATATACATGGCTTTTGAAATCTGGCAATTCTACGAGATGTGTCTGGCATTTATTGGGTTCTGGATCATGATTGCGATCCAGACTTTTGCCAGATCAGCTGGCAATTACTTTTTCAGCACGGGACGGAATGACACCAGTAGCGATAGGCAACTTTCAGCATAAACTACGGCATGTTTGAGTTAGTCTTTCACATGCCAGCAATTACATTTTTAGCTGGTTGAAAAGTTAACTAATTGCCGCCGCCACAAAATATCGACCTAGTTTTCGAGTAACTTGGTAATTCAGTCACATAACACGCATGCGAATGTAAAAAAAATGTGAGTCTTTTACCCTCACATTGTATTTTTCGCTGCATTTTTTTTCACTCTTTCATTCTTAATACGTTCTTTCTTGCATCTTACCTCGCGTGCTGTCTCACTTTAATTTTAGATAATTTCTATATATCCATCACGATTCTGACATCGTACTACTTTATTTGTAATATATTATATGGACTGAACGCTCCCTATTTCACAACTTTGATTTCCGAACGGAATACGGAAGTTTAATGAACGTCGATAAATTGTATAGTAAACTTTACTTATCATTTGCCTGTTTTTCTGTTATCACTTGCAATTCCCTTTCTTTTTCCCTTTTTTTGTCGGAAACTGTGTATCCACGAGAAAATGAAAAAAATGTATAAATAATTTAAAATGCATTTAGGATGTAACATGTTTTCATCAAATGAAATTGAACCAATCATAAATTAACGTTTGTATTAATTTTACAATGATTCGTAATATTGTTTAAATAGCTGGTTTAACACTTCACAAAACTTATAACTTAAATAATACTGCTAAACCGCGCGGAAAAGCTACTCTGGCATTAGTTTGGCTTGTACGCATTATCCAGACATTCGCCAGACTAATGCCAGCTTTTCCAGTCGGGTAGGCATTAAGGAGAGATACCACCCATACAGAAATGGTTAGTTTTTTTCAAACTTAAAAATCATTTTGATCTTCAATGTTAACGTCAATAGTACGTTAACATTAAGATACATAAACTTCACTAATGCGTATTTTACTTTACTTGCTATTAAAACCCGACAAGGATAGAGCACAGCAAAATTAAAAAAATTAGAAAAACAATACCAGACTTAAAATATTATTTTAACCATATAAAGTACAAAAAGAATACTTGACGCGAACATTTAACGTTGATCGGTTTTTAGAAAAAAACAATTCGATTAATTTGTTAACATGGAAATTTGTAATATACAAAAACGTGATCGTTTGTTTTAAAACTTATATTTCATAAATTGTAATTCTTTGTTCCTATATTTTTCGCTAACTTTTAACTTGATTGTCGTTCGCAGGAGGACTTTCCCAAATTGAAGGAATTTCGCTGATGAATTTTGATAGCAACAAGAAACTAACCCGATAGATTCTGCTTCGGGCTGAAAGGAAGGATCGAATGAAGATGGATACGGCCTAAAATATTAGTTTACAGTTTCGGCCCTGTTTCATCTCCGGTGGCGGCTTCATCCCAGAAGCAAGGTAAACTGTTTTGAAATTCAAATGATGCTCAAGTCAAGTCGCGAAATAATGCGGCAAAAACGATGTCGGTGTCGATCGGATTTCTGCGATCGCTGCTTAACTGAGCCTGACGTAAGATATTCCATAAAACGTCTGCCGGTGAAACTGGGGTATTTATTAAATTCAGATTTTGTTTCCGTAAAACGATCGATATCCGAGTCAATTTATTGTATTATTCAACAAACATTATTAAGCTTGTCGAAATCCCATTTCATTTGCTATAGTTATAATAAATTCATTTAGCATTATAACGCGCTTTCGTTTTAACATGCGCACTCAGTGAGTTAGTTTCGACGAAAACGTCGTCTCCTGATAACAAATATTTAATTATACTAATTTTCTTACTAAACAACGGTTTATCAACTTTCATTCGGTATTCAGCCATCGATATTCTATCGACATCAACAGACGACAACGACATCAACAGATTTAAGCATCAACTTAATTTAGATTAACTATTTTCGGATGATTTAATCGACATTGATTAGATATAATTATTTTTATCAAATCAACGTCGATTCACTCACGTTACTCTTCGAAGTTTTCAAAATGGAACCCCTAAATTTATATTCGACTAAATGTTTCGTTTAATTTGATTATATTAATTATACACGGACATTGATCACGTTCTTCTCTTCTTCGTTCATAAATATTGATACTTGTACAAATTTTAAGGCACGGCATTAAATTGTTTCACATTAATTATCCCATAACAACATTATAAGCAAAATGCAATGCATTATGCAAATGCATCAAAATGTTTCTTCATGTATGTAAATTGATATGCAAACCTGATTGAATTAAAGAACTGTTACGAGTGAAAATATTTGGTTCACTTGGATAAGGACGATAGAAAAGTAGCGTAAAGTTGAACGGGATGGAGAACTTTGTCCATGTAAATAAAGGATGAAGGGAACCGCTGTTGGCTGGTCAGGTCAAGCCTCTCTTCCTCGTCTTCTACTCTCGCCTAGTGAAAAAGTTTAGCCGCTCACGACGAATACTAATTAAAGACTTGCAAAATGAAATTAGTTAGCCGAGTTGGGCGGTTGGCCGAGAGCGCGGAGAGCCGCTTATGATAATATAATAATACTTGCACTTGCCTCTCTTTTAGAGGTGGCACCGTCTTCGAGCTCATTATGCGTTTAGTTCATAACTTCAATTGGATTCGTGCTAACGCCCTTTATTTTCAAGACTTTACTTTTCACCGTTTTCCTTTCGCCCGCCTCCTTGTTCTTCCGAAGGATTAAAATTTGCCACGGAATTGTTATTAGAACCATCATCTACGCTTCGAGTGAATTTTTATACTTGGCATTTCAATTTTAATTCCCATCTCGGACAATTTAAACGTTGCTATCTTAACTACATCCTATTACATCCATTTAGACAAGATTGCTAAGGTAGTGAATCCTTGCCTATAAGAGCAGGGATGACTGTAAACAACGATATTCACTGTGGTGACGATGTAGGCTTTAGCTCAAAGTCACACGAACAAAAAAAAATTGATATATTATATAAATAACCCCCATAGAACGTAAAATATATAACTTCAGAGCGTGAATCACATATTGAAAAAAAGCTTATACTTTAATTCGTTTCTAAAAACCAAAGGAAAAGTCCCCGAGCAATCAAACAATTGTGCGATCTCCCTGTGACATCAAGTGTGACACACATGTTAGTCACAGGTGAGTCACATAATCGTGTAGTTCATTCGATGCCACAGGATTAATAGAAAATTAATATCAAAAAGAATTAGCTACATTTTAAATTGTTCCTTTTCCTTTACTTAAACCGTCGAAACAAACATTTCGTTGTTTCTCTACGATTAATATAAATATGTACGCAGCACTTGTTACGGTTGATATTACTGTTTGTTTTTAATTTACGCGTTATATTAATGCTCGTTAAGTTTGGCAAAATAAACAACAGATCCACAGTTTTCATAGCAGAAATAACACCGGGTGAAAGTGCGACCATGTTGACAGTATTCAAAGTAAACTTCTCCCAACTTAAAGCTCCTTAACCATCCAAAATAAACACATCAAAACAGCGAATTCGCGTCGACTATGGGATGACATGATAGTCCGCGCTCATACTACGTTCGAGTCATGCTCGTTTTCAAGTATTTCCCGCGTTACGCGAGAAATGAATAAGCATATTGTCACTTGCACGTAACGATGCGATAAGAAATTTCGCATAATTCTCTCGGCAAAAACAGCACGGCAAGCTACTCGCTTGACACGCGACCCACCAGAATGGGTTAGAAAAGCACCTCTTGTCCGCCCTACCGACAATACCAACGATTAGTAAGTACTTCAATGACAAGAGTTGCTTTTCAAATGCGTGTATCGTCGAACGTGGTGACACGTCACATAAAGGAGACCCACCTCGACGACCTCTGCTTTGTGTCCATACAACACAAAGACCCATCGCGACTCTTCATGTATCCGTGAATTCGTCATTACTTATTAATATCGAACTTTGTGTGATCACCCGTGTAGTTTAAAGCCATGTAAAATTGAAAATAATTTTAATTTTCACATCGATTACTTTCATCGATAATGTTATAGAATTTTTCTTTTAACTAGCCTAGAAAGTATTACATTCTTGAAGCAAATTTTTAGCACGTCATTGCGAGTAAAAGTAAATTGATATCAAAATTAATTTTTTCGCAAAAATAATAAAGATCAAACCGCTCGAGTCAGAATTTATGTATTATGAGTATATTGTAAATAATAATCGTTGTTATTATTATTTAATATAAGGATATTTATAATCATTAATATTTAAACATTAAAAATAACGAAGGTGTAAATAAATCTTTCAAAATGTTTCCCGTATTTGCAGAAGCAAAACAGTAGGACATTAACAACATTTTGAGCAAATGTCAGAACACTAAAATTTACAGCATCTCATAATGACTTAACTTTTTATGTGACCCTTTGTCAGTCTGAGCTTTGCATTTTTCGTTTGTTTTTAGCGTGGTCGTATGTTTTTCTCATGTTTCATATGCGCATTTACAACAGGGCATCCATTTGATTACTTTTGCTCCCTACGTTTTAAAAGTGTACTATTATACGTCAGCTATGTACAAACGTATGTTAAAGGATAGCGAACATAAAGTGTATAAAACGGAAGGAAAGAGAACACGAAAGAAAGAATGGTTACGAGCGACTTACCTTCGGATTTGGGGGCCGGTGGTTTGCGAGTTGCCCAATTCGTTCGAATACTTCTATTTCCTAGCCATTGACCGTTCATGGCGCCGATCGCACTTTCCGCTTCCTGGAATAAATCAAATTATCATCGTTTTTTACTTGAATATTGAATTCCTTCGAGTATACGGAAAATCAACAATATTACAACTGCTAAAATAGTATAATCATTTTATCAACAATAAACATTTGACTTATTTGTAAAGTCGACAGAGCCTATTATGGGTTGTTTGAAGATGAGAAAGAAGCTCTATACTTACAAAAAAATACGATTTTCGACTGGAAAAAATTGTTACACAAATTTTGATAATGAATCGTAAATAGAGTAATATGGTCGATAAAACTCGGTATTGATATTTTTTGTTACAATTAAGAGCGTTTTTAAATGAAAGTATTAGAATTTGTTTATGAAAATTTGTCTAAATTCAAACTCGTATTTTATAGTAAGAAGTTTGATTCTTTATATGAGTGCAAAAATAACAATTCAAATTACTGAATTGCAAAGTATTTAATAAACAGACGTCGATTAACTTTTCAATGAGATCATTCTCAAAATGAAAATATGTTTTTCTACCTTAAAAGAAATGTATTCATTTTAAAGGTGTATTTATCTTTGTTACGAATAAACAAACGAGTATACTCCTTGAATAATCTTCAACGATAAATGCGACTCGGGAATGAATAAGCTCCTTAAGAATGAAAAAGACACAATCGCAACTTATAAAAGATACACATAACGTTTGAATTGTATGACAT